>JAOVVI020018048.1:0-10457 GCA_028571085.2 Nepenthes alata
AGAATTGGTCAAAGCCCTATATTAATCATCTAATCTAAGTGGCCCTTAACATCAAATCTTCTGAGGAATTCACATTTTGTGATGTTTTTGTCTTGAGATAAACACTAATCATTACCTCAATTCCTTTAATATGGTTTACATCAAGATTAGTTTCATCAAATTCAATTCCAAGTTGTTAAATTTTCTTTTCTGAAATTTGATCAATTAGTATTATTTACTGATGCTGGCTGTTATTTATTTTTATTCATATTTACTATTTTATGTTGTTATTGCGTTAGATTGTTTTAGCTACCTCCCAACCTGAGGATTCACTTAAATTGTCATACTCTTGTTTTTTTTTGGGGAGGGGGTGGATTGAGATGGTATATATAACACCAAAGGATTTACATAGTAATTAGCAATGTAATTTGAAATAGGATAACCACAGATCCCTGAGAACAACATCCTACTTACTGGAAAAAATTGCAACTGTGCCCTATATGCACTTAAAAGGTCAGTATATACTAGTTTAGAGGTCAGTCAAATTTTGACCTCAAATTTCATCTTCTGCCCCTACAAATTTTCATTGTCCTTTTTTCAGTAAAGGATGCCTTGATTCCATGGGAAAAGAAAGGCCTAGGGCTCGTTCAATTGTCAATTTGAGGTAGTTTTCTAGAAAACTTTACCAGAAAATCTAAAAATGTGTTCAAGTAAGCATGTTTCTAGTTCTCTACAAAGAAAGTTAGTTTATGTATTGTTTTTTTTTTTTAGGATTTGTAAAAATAAAAATAGAGTTTATAAACTTTTAAATATAGATACATGCCAAATTTTAACAAAACCTTTTAAAAGAATTTACTAAGGAATTTAATTAGGAAATCAATTTGGTTTCTTTTATCTTTATTTTTGTCTTTTTCCATAAGAATTACCTAAAGATGTTGAGTGAGATTTTAATATTACAAATGGCATTTTTTACTACTTTAAAAATTCAATAAGATCAGTTACAATTTATCATTCAACCATAATAACAATAGTCTTATAGTTCCGATAACTTAATCAACTTTTTCATTTGTTCATCATTAATTCAACAATAAAATACTAATTACATTGTTAAAAACTCAAAATGCAATTGTTACTAAAAATTAGTACGCATAAAATGAAATATCAACAAAGACATATTACTATTGGGCCCCACATACCAAGAGTTTCCAATATCACAACAAAATTGCGATATATTGGTCAATATACATGATATTACTTGAATTTCTGACCAAGCTATCATAAGTCGAGTTTGAGTATTTTTAATAATCCTAATTATTTGTTGATTGACCAATGTGCCACATTGGTTTTTCCAACATAAACAACAAAATGGTTTTCCCCAGAAAAACTGTGGAAATGGAAAGTAAAAAATAAAAAAGTAAACTTAAAAATATTAAACAATTTTCCAAAAATGAACATGCCCTTAGTGATACTTGGTTGGCAGAAAGGATATGGTAGATGGCTCAGTTCGCACTCTGGTGCAGCATCCAGAAAGAAATAAACAAAGAACTTTTGGGGACATGGAAACTCAATCCAAAAGTTGAGGCAAATATTTTACTATGGTTGAAGGTCATTATGTTTTGAAGCATACCAAATAAAAAGAGCAAAGAGATTTTGAAAACTAGTTCATCTGGAGCTAGGAATTCCATGGAATACGTGTTTTTCTCTATGGAATATTATGGGCATGTTAAGTTAAAAAAACCATCAAATTCCATTTTACTCAGGTGAGAATCTTCCCAGTCATTTAAGGCTGCTCAGTTTTCCTTCATTTTATTGATTTATTTATTTATTTTTGCACGGCTAACATCCACAAGTGCCTTTTGACTAGTAAAACTATTAGTAATTGAAAAACCTTTATTAAAAAGTTAAGTTAGCAGACAAAGTTTTAAAGCATTTCTCAGATCCAACCAACCATGAGCCACACAAAACACTAATAGAAACATTCTGTGGGTTGAGAAACAAACCGCCAAGAAGTCAGATTCCGAGCTTTTCTATCCAAATGTAGGTTTTCAGATGCAGCTGAAGGCCGCATTACATCTTCCGGAAGTTCATCGATATCATGTCTCCAATTGTACTCATCTTTCCTGTAACTAGACATAGAGGGTCCTGCTCTCCTATCTGAATGCATTCAAGTACCAAGCAAAGAAAAAAATTACTAGTAAGAAAATGACAAGAAAGGAAATCTGCTTGGATTCATTGCTCACCAGAAGTCTGGGAAGTCGGAAGGGGTCTGTCAAAAGCATGCCCCAAAGAAAATACATCAGCAGTGTGAAATGGACAGGAAGAGTGAAGAAATGGCAAATAGAAGATGTGAGCATGCAGATACAAAGATGGACTAAAGTTGGACAAAGAGAAGTCCTCACCTCCCTAAAGGAGGTATGCCTCCTGCAACTGATGATGATGATGGTTTTCGTATACTGCGGGATTCTAAGTTCAACACTGAATCGTTTTCTAAGGTGGGCATTCTCCTTCCAGTAACTCTAGCTTGGGACAAGTTCTGCAGGATACAATTAATGTTTAACAAAAGCTCAAAGAATACATGCCAGTTAACTCGTTCAAATTCACCAAACTATGGAACAAAAATAGTAAACATGGCATCCCATTTTTCACATGCAACCGAATCTAAACATTGATAACCAAATTAGAACACATGGCACGTGAAATCAAAACATTCCAACACATATATTGTGAGTTGTGACCAATCCAAGAGAAACATGTGCTTATAGGCCTTTATACAACCCAAATGCTCTCCCTGATCATTCCACCACAGCACTCCAAAGAAAGGGATTGCCTTCAGCAAAGCACCAAGAGAACTAAAGAGCAAGTCTCTGGACACCCTCTTCAGATTATCAAATCAAGATTGAGGAGACTGAAGTCACTGAAATGGAAAATTTTGTGGCAGCTAATGTCAGGCAAGAAAGTCCATATAGAGATTCCGTCGTGTGGTTAGACATCCGAAAAAGGAGGCAGATGTCAGCCTTGGGGGCAGATTTGAAGCTCCTACAACCGTAGGAAAGGTGAAGATAAAGAATACAGAAAACCGAAGGTTTGCTTTTCCAGAAACCATAAAGTCAAGTTGCGTAAAGAGTGGGCCTGCTCACTCATTGTTGAGGTGTTAGGCAGGACCTTGATCTTTGGGAGCAGGGAAACTCAACTTTCAAGATTCTGATAACTTAGCGCAATCTAGAAGTTATTGGTGAGACACAGAATTTTCAAAGCCAGATTCATAAGCCGAGATTATTTTGACAAAATCTTAGATATTGGGCACTACTACCCTTATCTGATAATGTGGAACTGGTATTCAACCTAACTAAGTGCAAATTTAACACTGTGCCAGTGTGCACCAGATTCTCTGAGCTGCCTATGGAAGAGTACGCAACATAGACCCTCCCGAGTAGAAGTCAAGCATTGGGAAAAGTACTCAAGGTTGAAGTGCACCAGATGAGAAGGGGAGATACTCAAGATTAAAAGGATGGCACAGGAAGAGGCTTCCACATCACGAAATTTGTGGGGTCCAACACAACATGGATGAAAATATCAATATTGGCATCAGTCGTGGCTATATTGGCATTGACCGTACCAGATAATATATATCAGTATCGGATATTTTGAAGGCAAAAGAAAAAAAATCTCATTAACATACCAAATGTGGGTTAATACTAAAATTTAGTCATCTAAAATAATTTATTTATCCATTTTAAGAGTATTAATTAATTTTCTCAAAATTAATATTGATATCGTTCTAGTCATTAAAAATATCTCAAAACTTTTAATCTATTCATATTTTATACATTTAGAAAACATAGGATCAACTATCAAAGCTTATTAGAAGATTTAGGTATAATAAAAATATGTGGATTTAAACTTTTAATAGCAAAATAAGGTAAAAAAAATAGCTGATATATATCGGTCATATCAAGGGCCTCATAATATTGATACATATCTACCGATTTCATGCATGGAACACTATCTTTTTCCTACATCGCAAAGATATTTTTTGTATTTTAAACTTGTGAGCTTCATTTTAAAATGGAGCAAACTTAACATCGTGCCAAATCTCACCCTTGAATATGCTGCATTGTGAATGCGGGGCCATAGTCAAACAATCCAAACTAGGTTGAGAGCGTCGAAGCTTGTCCATAGAAGCACTCACTTCTACTCCTGTCTTGCTTGTGGAAGCAATAGTTGGAAGCTTCATTGTAAAGGTAGAAGGTCTAATGGAGCTGTTAAATCCACAACCGAGATAAAGCCATCCTTATAACCCAGGAGAAAATTGACAACCAATGTCTTACACAACATTTCCAGCGGCTTTAGCATCTACCACTGACAATAATTATAACTCTAACGATTGTCCTACTTACACACTTGCACGTTGTCTCTGATTCTTCGCATTCTAGACTAAAAATTCTTGTGTGAGTGGTTTGAATCCACTTCTAAGTAGGCAAAGGTTCCAAACCGTAGCCGGCCAAGAGCAAACCAGATTTTGAAATTCAATCAAGTCCAAAAGGAAGCCAAAAATTGTGAATGCTCCAACACCATACAGCTCATTGGTGATGCCTTATCTTGCTCAAATTAACATTAACAATCCCTGTTATCTGAAGAAAATTCAAGTAATTTATGAGGATATTAACAAATTCTGCTTTATATCAGGGAGAAAGGCCATTTGTTATCATCTATCCGAGGAAGTAACTTGGACCGTGATAAAAACATCGATTGATATGTATTAATATTGAGATCCCCCGATACCAATACTTTCCAAAATTACCATAATATCATGATATATTTCTGGATTTGTTGGTATAGTTGATATATTGGCTAATAGATTGGTTGACACAGTCCTGTCAGTTTACGATTGTTAAAAAATTTTTAGTCTAATACATATCTAATACCAATATGTATTATTCGATATGTCTAATATTGATATGACCATGACCAATATCGATACCAATATTTTCATCCATGACCCGAATTCATGAGAAAACTGACTAAGAAGGAGTTACCAAAGTAAAAAAAATTCAATAGAATGAGATGATGAACAAGACAATTCTAATTTTGGGCCATGGCAGTAGTCACCAAATGTAGGAGCCAACATCCAACACAGCTTGTACAGTCCAACATAGTGGACCACCACATCCATGTAGGTTACTCAAAAGGCAAACACAAGCCCATCATAAAGGCAAAGTGCAGATTCCCGCGATGAATGCAACACATGCATTAGAATCTAATTAAACTAATCAGATAATTGAATCAAATCATTCAACAAAACGTGGGAGGATCTTAAATTCAACACATGGTAGGCCTTCCCAGCAAGTTGACACACAGGAAGAATTACAATTGAAAAGCAAGGGCCACAAATCTTTTTATGTAAGGGAAATCAGCAGAAGCAGCTGTTGTTCATCTTCTACTCCCAGTTTAACTATGTTGACTATAGAAAAGTCAAAAACCATGTGAATGTCATCAGTAACTTGCCTGGTACACCCAAGGACTATGAATTACTCGAATTTGTTATCATTTTGAGGCTATGTGGTTCACCAACCCTTCTCTCTTAGAATTAGTTCAAACGTGCTAGGATGAACACAACCATGTACTAGACCATGCATTGAGAACCTTAAAACAGATGTTCAAAAAGGGAATAATTTTATTGTGATTGTTGTTCATGCAAAAAGAAAATTCTTTGCCGACTGGAAGCAATCCAAATATCCGTCTATTACTTCTTCTAATTTCCTCTAGAATTTAAATATTAAACTTTATACTAGTTAAACCTTGTCCTTTGTCAAGAGGAATTTTCAGGAAAACAAATGTAGACTGAATTGGATCCTCTTTGGGAAGTGGAACACCACCTACTTATACTTGTTTCCAGTTGGTAGGAGGAGAGGCAATAGAATTCTCAATAAGGGTATGTCTGGATTGCAGAATTGGAATTAAAAATTTAAAAATATAACTCTAATTTCAATTCTGTTAAATTTGGAGTATGGTAAAATTCAACTTTATAATTAGGATTGTATATGAAATTACAATTCTAAGATAGAAATAAATAATGAAATTACAATTCTAAGATAGAAATAAATAATCCAATATAATTTATAAATTTTCTAATGTATGAAATTTAATACAATATAATATAAAGACTCTTATTTTTTGTATATAGATAATGTTTTATTGATACATATTATTTTAAAACATTTTTAGACAACACCCCTTTATTGGAGTATTGGTTTTTAAATTTTTAAATAATTTTTATATAATTTTTTAAAAATATAGTAAAAATAAAAAATGGTCAATCCACCTTGACTCGACCCAAACAACTGAAAACATTTTATCCAATGGGTCTTGCTTTATTCGATTTTATCATAGCTAATTGAGAGACAATTTTCAATGTCATAATTATAATTCATTACTCTACTTCTCAAAATTATAAGAAAATATCCTACACTATTTTTCAATTCCAAGAGGAATATGAAATTAGAATTTCGATTTCATTAGACGCCCAACAACAGAATTGAAATTAGGTTAGGAAAACTAATTCTAATTCCGAATTTCAGGCGTAACCAAACAGGGCCTAAAAATAATGTTGAGGATTGACAAATGATATCAGGGAGATTTGTGTCTCATGTAACTGGTTTTTTCTATCATCTTCTAACTTCTAACTACCAGGCCTTAATCCTAAACAAGCCTATCTCATCCCCTTTGACTTTGATCAGGTGAGTATCATGTGGTGTCTGCTGATCCATAGTGGAAATCATAATGAAAGTTTTTGGTAAAGTGCCTTTCAAGGCTTCAGGTCATCAATCTTCTTTCCAAAAATTCTAGGATATAATTGAACCTAGCTTGATTAATTTTGTCCAATAGCAGTCAGGTGAATTCCAAAATGGCTTTAATGATACTGACATTGCCCTTACACCTGAGGTGGAAAGCCAGTGTATTTTATGTGATTGGGCATATAAAGTCCAAGCCAATGATAGGAAGTCTCAGGTCATTGCTTTTACAAGGCCATCAATGCAGTTCAATGCCTTCATCAAGGGAACAAGGGCTAGTAACAAAGTCATTATTTAGCAGGAGCTTCCATAGTTCTAAATTGTGGTTGCGGTATCCCTATCACAGCTCATCGCAACTATTGCAATGGCTGATGGTTAACAAAGACTAGAAAATTGGCCATAACACATACAAGTGCACAAAAAATTGAGAAATATACCACAATACTAAGGCATCTAAGAAGCATTGATTTTTTAATAATTTGAAATGTGTGTTATTATTATATTATTAGTTGTTATCCTTTTAACTTTAGATTGTATGACTTGGATAAATTATTACTCTCTTAGTTTTTTTACTAATAAAATTCATCGGAGAAATATCTGGCCATTCTATACCAGTCCTCGACCTGCCAAATTGGTTTGTACCAACTGATACGCATGTGATATGCAGCAGTAGGGGGTGTATGAGTCAAGTATTGTACAGATCACATTTTCCCAATTCTACATATCAGCCAATATGTGATTCAATCGGTGCTTCACTCCTTTCAAACAGACAAATACAACGGACGGATGCTTATTAAAGTTTTGAAAAGGCTTAAAATAAAATAGCATGGGGCTTAGTAGAAGATTTTCCCACTTGTTTCATTGTCCCGTGTGTTAGGTCAAAGCTTGTTCTTGTGTCTTTCCACCCCAACCTTTTCTGTCTTGCTAAGAAGCACTAAGTCCCAACCCTTTTTACCCACGATCCCCTATCCCTACCTTTCCATTATTGTGTTTCACCACCCCAGCCCTTTCTTTCATCCCAAACAGCACTAAATCCCAACTGTTTTCACCCACAAAATGCCTTCAACCAGGGGATCCCCAATCCCCTTTTGATTATGTCCATAGAGAATATCCCCTTACCTTCTGATTATCCCTCATCCCATTGCATTTTCTGTGGTGACTAATAATAAAGCCTGGATCCTCCCCATCTTTACTGGTGGATCTAAAGCCAAAATTACCAGCCTAGCTTTTACTGATGATCTGGTGCTTTTTTGCAGAAGCAATATCTGAAACAGCTTGTACTTAATCATTTTTATGGTAGGTTAAAAAAGCTTGCCAACTGCAAAAATTTCAGTAGTACTTGGCCTTAATTCGAGTCCAGAATCAACTAGCCAAAATGGAGTTTTTTCTTCAAATTAACAGACTGGCAAGCCAGGAAAAAATTAAGCAATCCCGTGTGGAAGTTGAGGGAATACCATAGCTGAATTAAATTTCTTCATTGTGAAGCTTCAACCACAGTTGGTAAGTTGAAGGACATATGCCTTCAAATGGTTAGCAGAGCGGCGTTAACTGTGTCCATCCTTGAGTCTCTTCTAATTTGTCATGCAATCAAACCTCCTGCCTAACTCTATTTGCAAAACAACTGATAGAACCTTTATGAACTATTTGTGCTGCCCTTCACCTACAGATAAGAAAATCTATTCCATTAGTTTAGAGACTGTCACTACACCTTTTGTGTATGGAGTCAGAATTCAAGATAGAGCAACAATAACAGCTTCTGCCTATTTGGCAAATTAGCTAGGAGACACTATCAAAACCAACCTAATCGTTTATCATTGGGCGAGGGTCATAAAATCTAAATAATGCCTAGGAATTCTAATGCTCAGCAAAGAATACTCAAGCTAACATACCTGTTCTGAGTTTAAGTGCAAATGGACCCTGTAAATATAGGGGTTTGTATCCTTCAGAATAAAGTATGAGCGAGAACAGGTCACCTATGTAAACTTATTGAGGGACCACTTACCTTATTGAGGATAATAAAGTTGCAGACATAAAACATGCTAATGCAACCATAAAAATGGGTCGTCTAGTGACAATAATTTTAATGCTAAAACTGCTTATGTGTCATCAATTGATCTTGACCTCTATGATTCAATTTGTTCAAAATATATGTAATATATAAAAGTTAATGATCTATGCCCCTCTACAGATGTCCCTCTCTACCTTGATGACTTCTGCGCTAAGTAAAGAAGCAAGTGCAATCCTCTCCACAGTTTTAAAAGTTCCTTCACAAGCTAAAAATATAAAGGGTTCATCAAACCTCAAACTTTAAAAATCCTTCAAGAACATCTAAAAGAAGGGGGCCACTTTCTCCATTCTTGTTGAAGTCATATCCAATTTTGCTACTAAATTCTTTTAGCTCAGTTTTCCAGAAGTCCTTTGACTGCCATCAAAACAAAGACAATAGTAAGTCAAAAAAATAATTGAAGGCATTGTTGCAACGATTGACCTTCAATAAAATTTGGATATACATCAGCAAAATGATACCAGATTACACTCTGGAAGGTAAACTTTAAGCGTGTGATTCAGTTGTGCCCAGTCCAAGTATTCACATATTAGAGCTGTTAGAAGCCTTCCTGCATTTTATGTTGATTTGAAACAAAGCAGAAATTAGTAAAGAAAATAATGTGCAAAATTCAGATTTTCTTTTCAGCACCACAGACGCACATTAATGTTCAAATTGAAGTGTATGCATTGATTGTTGGGACTCCTATTTCAACATATACATGGTTGCTTGAGGAAGAATTTTCTAAAACAAAGAACATGCCACCTCCTTTAATTATCCTCCTTTCAAGTCAAGGGATTTATTCTGGTCTTTTTTTCTGGGTGAGGGTGAGGGTGCTTTTACACATGTTGAGAAGTGAGAATCAGACCAGACCACAGAATCATCACGTAATAAAAAAATAAGAAAAGAAGCTTAGAGCAAGACTACAAGTTAAATATTGTCCACAAACCAGTACAACAGTGTGATAGTTGTGCCTATTAATGAAAATATTCACTGATATCCAAGACATCAACCGAAACATTTCGGTATTGGGTCTCCCCAATTCTGAGATTTCTTGGTTCTAGCATAATATAGATATATCACCATCTCGGGTTAAATAGTCTAAAACACTTCAAATATGGATAACAAAATATGGATAATATGATTAAATATAACTAAATTTAGTATATAACTTGGTATTGATGTGGTTATGAAAAAAATATCGCCCGATACGATCAATATAGATACAGTCACAACAAATTCCAATACCAATATTTTCATCCATGTCTGTGCCACAATCCAAGACCCACAATGAGTAGTTTTGCATAAAACACTCACCAATTCAATTATCCCCACCACTCAATTGATGCTCCAGTCCAAAACAACAATTAGAGCCATCAAATGATGGAGAATAAAACAACCATTTCATATGGATGATCCATGACTATGTAAACAAGCAACAAACATTTACCTTATCAAATAATTCAAAGAACATATACTCATAATGAACCAAAAAAAAATACCCTTGTTCGCGCTTGTCTCCCAAGCCCCCATTTGTCTACAGTCATGAGCAGGGATGAAACTTCATGTGGTGGGTTCAAGCCTTCACTCATTAATTTCCATTAACATGCCCTTCCTCCACCTGACCAGAACTCCCCTCCCCC
>JAOVVI020018050.1:0-10457 GCA_028571085.2 Nepenthes alata
TTTATATTTTTATATATATATTTATTTATTTTCTTATAATCAAATTTCACCCAATAAAAATTAAATTTTTTTTTTTTTATTTATATATCCAAGCATTACAGTTGTAGAGTCGTTTCCTTCACACTCCTCTCCGACCTCCTCTTCCTGCCACATTGACTAATAATACTCTCATTGATCATCTTGATGTTACTCTTTACAACTAAAACATCCATCAAGTACTAACTTGAATGCTTACTTTCCTTGCCATAACCAATACGCCTTTGGCGATTTTTCATTGGCTTTTTTCAAAAGTCGTGCCAAAACCCTTGTTATATTTATCAATTAAAATCACATTCAACAGTATATCTAGAGCATGTTACACTCCCGTTAAGACAAGATTCGTCTTATTGCTTCTCCAAAAGTAAGGTCCCTATATCAACCTCCCTTGAATTATCGTCACCCATTTGTAATACTCTTTCGGGTATATTTTGAATTTTTAAAATATATAATTTAAGGACCTTTGAATTTTCATCCAACGATTAAAGAAACATATAACTTTCATCGGTTGGCCCCCTAATTTTGTGAGTCCATCGACCCAACATTGTAGGAGCCAATCCCATAAAAATCATGTCGCTTCTCACTCTTAAATCTCTATGTTCCAATAATTTAAGTTATATGTATATGTATAATTTTCTGAGTCCATCTGCATGCGCTGCCGCCTATGCCGCCTCCTCTTTCTTCTCCCTCTTTTCTTTTGCTGTGCGCGATTTTTCTCTCTCTCTCCTCGCTTTGCCCTAATTTATCTTTTCTTGCCGAAATCCCCTTTTAATTTCCCCCTTCCCCCAAGCCAGCCGTGGGTTTAATGGGATATTACAAGACATATATCTTTATTTTCTTCATATTGTAGATCATCCTCATATTATTATAAGATTTTTTTTAAGATATATGTGTATCTCACATAAATTTATACGAAGATTCGTAGGTATAACAAATTTATTAACTAATGGTTAATAATATAGCATTTACATTTTGTATAAAATAATTTATCACTTAATTATGATTTTAATAAAAAAATAGCAAATTATCATTCGATGCATTATCAAATTATCAAATATTTTAACTTTATTTATAATAATATTAAATGTTTTAAAAATTATAAAAACAGTGTTTAGGTATACAAAAATGTTAAAATTAATAATTATTTTTTTATAATTTTTAATTTTTAAAAATGTAATATATTATAACATAAATATAATATAAATTATTATAGGATAACCACACAGTACTAGTTAATGAAATATTAGATTATATATATATGAGTTTAGTAATCAATTTTTATTTAAATCATAAAAAAGACAAATAGCATTTTAATAATTTACCATGATATTTTTATAAGCCTGTATTATAAGTATTTCTACACGTATTATTCAAATTTGTAATCATTTGTCATGAGAAAATAACTTTTAAAATTTTTACATATATAATTTTTTCTATATTTTTTTTCCAAACAATAGGTTATTAAATATTAACTAATTTAATCTTAAAAAGTATTACATATTATTTAAATATTTTCTAAGAAAACGTTTAGGATTGGAAAGAGCAGTAGTAATTATAGTATCACAGTTAGAATTAGCTTGTAATTATTATATTTTAGAACTATTATCAATATATTTATATAATATTTATGGTATGAATGTATTGAAATACTTTTTTTCATACCCTTCATTATTAAAAAAATGTGATGGGTCATGTCAGTATGGCCCAACCAGACCAAAATTTATTTATTTATTCTTTAAGATTTAATAGCCTTAATGTTTAATTAGCACGTATTTAGAGTGCTAAGATCTTTTCATATAAGTTTAATCGTATATTTATTATCGTACTAAATAATATTTTTGAGCCTGTTTTTAATTTATTTATTCCTCAAATAGGCCATACCAAGGGTAATTTATTTTACAAATAACGTTACAATTTTAGGTATATGATAATTACAAATTTCAGACGCGGAAAGAGCGTTGCTTTGAAACCCAGTCTCCGACGCCCGTCTCTCCGCTGTAGCTGTCGTTCGTTTGAAGTGATTGAGTTTCTACAGATAATGCATAACCAGCGGCATTATATGGATTTTCAAGAGAATTCAAGTAGTTATGGAGATCCAAAATCATGGTTCTCCGATAACTTTCACTCCTCTCCACAACCTGATTCTTCTCTCCCGCGTTCAGCGGCCGCTTCCGCTGCTACCGGATGCGGCACTAATGTGGATCGCGTCCTTTACAACGATCTCGTCGAGATTGTCCCCCTCGTTCAGTCTCTCATTGTAATTTCCCTCTCTTTTTAAATTTTGTTGCTTCTTCAGTTACTTTGTTAAATTATCTTTGATCTGTGGGGATTATGAGTAAATGAAGGGGAATGACAAGGAAATCTCGAATATTTGTTACACGTTTTGTTCCTTCTCGAGGTTTAGTGGCACCTGTAATCGCACAACGATTGGTCTTTACAATTTTCCAGCCAACTTCTCTCGTTTTTTTTTTTGCTTTTATTTTTGCCAAGTTTTGCTCACTTAATTTAAATTCTGTACGTGTAGGATCGAAAACCGAATAGTTCGTTTACACGGCGAGGTTCGATAAATTATACGAAGACCCCTTCAAGATATACATTGCCTAAGGTGGTAACTGTAGTCTTTGGTAAAGGAGCATGGAAATACTTACAATTTATAATTACATTTTAGTTGATATTAATTGATCATTATCATGGTATTGTTTTCTGTTGTATTAGACATCTTGTGTATTCTGTAGAAAATGTATTGTTTGGTTCAATTTACTGAACTGTCAAAGGAAGGAATGCGAAAGCGTTGGTTCATCATGGTTTCTTGTAGAAGCTCAGTGTTGTTGTGGTCTACCATTAGACACACAAGCTAATCAATTTGGATGCGGAATCTTCATGCTGTTTTGCTTGCTTGAGCTATTGGCTTTTGAATTGCAAATATTTAGAGTTCACTCTCGAATTATCAATTCTATCGATATAGAAGAAAGCTTTGTGTTCTGTGTACTTAATATCCCAGATTTCAAAATTAATGTTTCCAAACATAGTGCTATTGGATTCATTTTTCACATGTTTTATGAACACTGCAAGCTTCCTAATTCATGGGCATAAATAAGCTAACTTCAATGTTCTTCGGGTGTATATACATATAAATTAAAATGACTGAATACGTTAAGATTTACAGTGGTAAACAAATATCATTGGGGCTAGTGCCAGATCATTCCCCTACATCATAAGTTTTGAGTGTTTTAGCCTTTTGTGTTTTGATAATTTCACTGTCACAAGGTGGGCAAGTTGACAAGAGAGCCAGCAATCCAGTGGGGAGAGATATTACCAGCTATGTTGAGGTGTTGACATCAATGTTGTCAAAGACATCCCGGACGTATGCCTAGGCACTTAGACACTATGGCGAGGTCAGGCAAAATGGCAAACATCTCAAGTGGCCGCTTAGGTGCCTGCATTTTTTAAACAATTTTTTTTATTATTTTCCTAAAATTTCCATAACCTTTTTAAAAAAATACAATTTTATATTCCTTTTAAAATATCCCTAGCCATTTCAATCACAACACTTGCACAACACAACCCTATCTCTCTCCCTACCACTTCATTTGTAGTTTGCACTATACAAAATCACCATCTTTATCATCTTCACTATTGGTTGAAGTAACAAGCTACAAATCTTGAGTATTTGGCTTCAAAATATCCATCCCCAACAAACAATCAAAGCCCGACAAACCATACCTCCACAAATCTGGTCTGAATCAAGACCCTAATTTGTTCTACAATTTTGGGTATTCTTGCAATCCTTCAATGAAACCCTAATATCCATCGTTTGGCTTTGCGATCTTCTCATGCAATCAGGTGCTCAACATTAGTGTAGAATAGGCAATTATGTATTTTTTTTTTCTTGTCTGATTGTCACCATTATTATGACTATTGCAGTGATAGGAAAAATTGGGCATTTTACTGGCTTGTATTTTTTCACTATTCTAATTTCTCTCTCTGGCTCTCACTAATTTTTCTCTATTTGGCCCTCTCTACAATCTACCATGGATATTAACTTGTTAATATATTAAATTTATTTCACATGGACTATTATTATAACTTTTTTATGGAATGGAAACAACATATACATCAACCAAGAGCAACAAGAAGGACACTAGTTGGAAGTATTATTATTTGAAGGATCCTATAGACAATGCTGTGACTTGTTTGTTCATGGACATGGTCACTAAAGAGGGAATAGACATTAAGAGGTAAATTTTAAAAAATGTAGCACTAAGCAAAGAGCGCCATCCGGAGCTTAAGATAGAATCGGAAAATTACATAAACCAAAAGAATACACTAATGATTGAATCATATGGTTCATTACTGGATTTTGATAATGAAGAACGATTGATTGGAGATGATGATGTTGAAGATGATATGGAGTAACTGAGTATGTGTGAAAAAAGAGTGGGTGAGGATGTTAGAAATGAAGTAGAAACTTGTATAGAATGTAAGAGGAATATATATCACATGTTAAAGGTCCCATGTATTTGTTTTTGACTTAAATACCAGATAAAGGAGTCAAATTGAAGCAAACAAATATAAATGATGCATGTGATAAAGTAGCAAGAGCTAGAGCAATTCAGTTTGTAGCTCAATTCTTTTAATCAGCCGGGATAGCATTTAATGTTGTTCATTTGAAAAATTGTAAGTGGATGGTTGAAGCTTTTAGAACGTGCAGTTGACATTTAAAGCCTCATGGCTATTATGAGTTGAGAATATCTTTTCTAAAGAAGGAGTCAGATTACAAAAAAATGATTTTCTAAAGGGCCATAATGAAGAATGGGCAAAGCATAATTACTCTATGATGTCTGATTCCTTGAGAGATAGGGGACGACAAAGCTTAATTAACTTCTTAGTGAATTGCCTATCAATAACAATGTTTTTAATATCCATTGATGCCTTTGAATATGTGAAATTTGGAGAGAAGATATTTAAGCTACTTGCTAAATTTGTCGAGTGGATTAGGGAAAAGTATAGTTCTAGTGAATACTAACAATGAGAATAACTATGTATTAGCTGGTGAGTTTTATTTTACATGTTTTTTGTTTCTTTTATTTAGGTTGAAATATAAATTCCTCTTTTTAAATTATAAATGATATGATTATAACTTGTATTTTCTTTTAGACATTAGGAAAACTTTATTAGCACAAAAGGAAGTAATTATAGTGGGCTAAATGTGCAGAACATTGTGTTGGCATCATCTTGGAGAACATTACTAATATGCCACGTTTTAAGTGGATTTTAGAGAAACCATTTTTCTTGTTGGCTTTGTCTACAACCGCACTTGTACATTTAAAAAAGAGGAAATTTCGTCAAACATTAGGTGAAGAGCAGATAGCCTAAGGAGGCAAAAAATTATTTTAATGGCTTCATTTTGGAGCAATGTATTGTATGCCTTTAAGGTCACGAGTCCTCTTATTTGTGTTCTCCGACTTGCTAATAATGACTATAGGATAGACATGATATATATATATATATATATGAAGTAGTGGATAGATCTAAAGAAGTCATACAAAAGGCTTTCAATGTGAATGAAGACTACTATAGAGACACGCAAAATCATTGACAATCGATAGGATGCCAACCACATCATCAAGTGCACATAGTGGGCCACTTCTTAAATCCTATTTTATTTTACAGTAATCCAACTATTGAACTTGATGAAGAAATCATCCATGGGGTGTATTAGCACATATAATAGTTCTAAGCATTAATGTGAAAGACAAAATTACGACCTGGTTAATAATGTACAGGAGAGGTGATGGTCTATTTGGCATCGCAATAGGAATTGAATCAAGGAAAGCAAAAGCTCCAGGTACCTATAGCTAACTTACTTCAATGGTCTAATCTTATATAGATTACCTATGTATAATTTCCTATTACAGCTGGTTGTGAATGTAATTGGAATGTGTTTGAGCGAGTACATTTAAGACACCTTATCATAAGTTCATATTTATAAAGTTGTTACCTGTAGTAATATTATAGTCTTATCTAATGTTGATTTAGCTCTTATTGATTCAATCGAGTCATACTAATAAGTGAAACATGCTTGAGCATCAAAGATTACTTGATCTGGTTTATGTCAAGTACAATCAAGCCTTTAAGGCTCACTATGATATGCGAAATGTTATTGATCCTATCAAATTAGATGACATTGATGACATTAATGAATGGCTAATTGGAGTGATGGGGGCTAATACTTAAATGCTGAGAATGATTTTGTTTTTGATGGTGGTAACTTGACATAGGTGATATGGCAAGAGCATTTGGGGCCGAGGAGGTGATTACATGCACTAGGCAACAAGATCAAGAGTAGGTGCAAAGGTTTTGAGTTCTAGAGTAATAAGAGCAAAGGAAAAGTGATTGATTCAGAGGAAATAGAGGAGACTAATAAGAACAAAGGAAAAGAGATTGATTCAGAGGAAATAGAGGAGACTATGATTACAAAGTGATGGATTTGGTGAAGGCTTATTTTATGGGAATTCTGGACCCATTAGTTGGTCGAGAGAAACAAAATCTTTTGATCGGGAGATGACAACAATGAAAGGATGATGTGATGAATTTTGATGATGATTAGAATTAGAACATTTTATGCGCTAAAATATACATATTCCACACTAGTTTTTTTTATTATTGCGTTGTGTGTTATGATATAATTCTCAATTTGTATTTTTATATTTATTGTTACTTTTAATTATTTAATTGTTTGAGCATCGAAAAAATATTATTCTATATAGCATGTAGATATATATTGTTATATTTCATTTAGTGCCTTACTTGTCTAGAGCAAGGGCCTCATGTAGAGCCTAGCGCTCCGGCATTTTGGAGTCTTAGCACCTTAGCTTGCTCAGTTCCTGTGACCTAGCATATTACCATGTCAAGCATGTGACTGTGCTGTCACTTGATATTGCAAGAGTGAGTTGCATTAGTTTTGTGGAGAATCAATACAAGCTTGTCAAGGAATATGGAGTAGAATTCCATGAATGAGCCCAATGTAAAGAAAGTCAAATGTGGCTGTGGAACATTTAGTTGTGTCCTCGTTTAGAGCACAATGATTTTGAAAACTCTTTAGGGCTGACCAACAAGGTCTCTGCTCTCAAAGCTGTGCTAGTACATGGTTTAATTGTTATTGGTGGCATCAAAGTAAGCTGACATGTTAAGTAGTGGGCATCATTGTATGCTAAAAGGACAATTCATGATCTGCATTGGCTATTATGCATTATGGACAATATGGTGAGACCATGGAGCTTGGGTTTTTTTTTTTGGCCAAAGGCTTCTGCACTACTATTGATATGCTTAAAGGATACAATCTACTAATGTTGTTGTCTAGAGACGGGTATTTTTTGTTTGGAAACATAGCATATAAGAAGCGTTCTAGTGAGAATGAACTGGTGGTTAGGAGTGTAGCCATGCTTGCGTGCTTCCAGGGCATCATCTGTTGCTTACCAGGACATGGTTTTCAGAACTTATAACTTTGATTGTTTCAGAGAGTTACTTTGGCCTTCTAGGAAATTATTCCTTAATAATGCGTATGAAGGTCGTAGGGCCTTTTGTGGTGCTTATTGTAAGTTCCATACAATATTTTTGAGGAATGCATTATGGATTGGATGCGGTAATAAGATCTTGCATATTAGTTGGCTTATCTGTTAAACATTGATTTAGTTTGATGTTGACGAGGATTGACATTTCATGGGACTTGGTCATGTCATAACACTAAATTGAGGGATGGTGGTATTCAAGTATCATGCTAGCAAGAGAATTTATGAGGCTATGCTTAATGTTTAAAGCTAAGCTCAATGACTTGAAGCAATTGTTTGCCTCTAAGTTATTCGTAGCTTCATGGGTGAGAGTTTCAATTTATCAGGAATGATGCTGTTAATTTTTTGGAGGAGTTGGTTGAATCTTGGATGCTAATGGTGGTGAAACTTCAAAATGAATCCATTGTGACGAGCTATGTAGTTCAATGCTAACTGCTTTGTTGACAAGTTGAGTGCTTAAGCTAACATCGATCCAATTTGATGTTAACTACTTCATGTGTTTTATTCGACTTGGTCATCACTTAGACTCTTATTATTGTATGTGAGTGCCTCTCCAGCTAGAACTGGCCAATCCTCTTATTGTTTAAAGATGAGCTTGATGCTTGGATGCATTTTTTTTTGCTACTACTTAGCTTGTGAGTGAGAATTTTGAGTTAGTGCAAATGCTGGACAACTTCATTAGTTCAAATGTTGTGCAACTTCCTTTCTTCTTTTCCAGGGTTGATGAGGAAGTTGTAACTTCTCCAGATGTTGAGACAAGGGTTCATTTTACATTGAACTTCATCACAATCAGCTTAGCTACTACTACTCGACTTAGACTTCTATTTCGGAATGGCCTTTTATTTCTAGCTCACCAGAGGTGATTTACCGTGGTCGCATGAATTGTTCTTTGGGCTTGGACCTTTTTCTGTATTCTTTTAAGGTAAGGGTTTTTTCCTGTTATGTTATAGCTACTACATTCCTTTGGATAACAGATCTTCTCTTGCAAGAAAAGATTAAGGGTATGTCGGTATTAGTGCTCTAAGAATGATTACAATTTCTTGACTATATGGAAGGAGAAAGATTGTTGTGGTCTTTGAGGGATGAGAAAATTCAGATATATAGACATTTAACTACCCAAAGTAATTTAATTCTTTTACGGTACGTTTGGTTGCTGGAATGGAATAATGTGGGAATAGAATAATTATTCCAGATAATAGAATAGGATGAGAATAGAGTTGGAATTCTTATTCTCATGTTTGGTTGTTGAAATAGAATAAGGTGAGAATTAATATTCCATTGTTTGATTCGTAGAATAGTATGAGGAATAAGGTGGTAATAGTGATAATAATAATAATAATAATAAAAAAATATAATAATAATAATAATAATAATAATAAAATGTTAGAATTGTTATTCCCACATTTGTGGGAATTACAATTCCCACCGTTTATATGGAAATTGTTATTCCCACAAATGTGGGAATAATAATTCTCAGGGAATATTTATTTCCGGTTAAATTTGTAACCAAACGGAGGAATATCTATTCCCAGGGAATTGAAATTATATTCCCAATCTTATTCCCTCTAACCAAACGTGAGGTTAATGAATGATAATATGATAGAATTAACTTTGGAAATTCTAAGTAGGTGTACATTCCTCCTTTGATATTTATTATTGGAATTGGAACTCTATATTGAATTGATAGCCTCATAACCCCCCAATACATTAAAAGAAACACTGGAATGTATCACTCATCACAAACATCTTCTCATGTTAGAAGAAATGGCAAATGCAACCTTTCTAAATTCTAATTCATCTTTAGAAGACAATGCTTGAAGCACAGCATCATCTCTATCAACCCTTTCTAACTTGAGAATTCACTGTAGACTGGACCTTTCATTTGCATGCATCCTTGTGGTGGATCAACTTTGTTGGAATACCTTACCTTCTGGCTCCAACCTTGAGTGCTTGTTCTTCAACTATGCAGCTGCCATTAATCCCCCTGAAATAGGCTGCCTCATTCAAATGAGGATTGTATCAATACAATTTTACACTTCTCAACATGTATAATCTGTTTCGTTATTCTAAATGGGTATTCCTAATGCTGTTAGAATGACTTTCATGTATGCTGTTGTTGGCCTAATGGAAGCACGGGCACTCTCCTAGGGTTAAAGTGTCGGTGTTCATCACGCCTTGGACACGCCCTGACATATGTCAAAATTTATTTTGAGTTTGACACATTCCAGACATGTCCTGACACATTTTGGACAATTTTTTAACACGTTTTGGATATATTGAGTAATTTTATAATTTTTAAAAAATTGTAGGCCATTTTGTAAATTTCAAAAGATAAGGTTAGTTTTAAAACTTTAAAAACTTAAAAACCCTACTTCCTTCTTTTTATTTCTGTCGATAGTCCACCGGAAATTTTACCAGTTATTGTCACAGTGACTTACGACTTTTCATCAAATGCAAACCAATTTGCGGACATTGATTGTATTAGTGATTGTTAATGTATATATCCGAAAAGTTGGTCGGTTGTCTATGGTCCAAGCATACCTTTGCTCAAATCCTTAGCTTTAAAGCTATTTATGCAACCATATTCATCATCATGTTGTAAGAGAATTGGAGTACTTACTCTTTTGTCCATTTATTTAGAAGAAATGAAATGATTTCAAAATGCGCCAAAGATATGATTTTTATTCATAGCAATTTTTGCTTACTTTCAAAAAGGAGTTCACAATACTCTGTAAGAAGAGAATATGATGTTGGATATTTGTGAAGTTACATTTGACTCATTTGGTAATACTGGAGAGTTAGAGATTGCAAACTTTTCATTAGATGAGCTAGAGCTAGAGTGCTGTTTTT
>JAOVVI020018051.1:0-10457 GCA_028571085.2 Nepenthes alata
TGAAATTTAATTAAATAGAATGGTGTTAGAAAAATATTATTTGTCATACTTTTAATAGTATAGTATAATATTTTATCTATTTTTATATATTATCGTGCCCACAAAAAAATAGATGAATGGCATATAATATCACAAAAAAATATTATTTGTGATACGTTAAAAAGTTAAATTATTTAAGATATTTATTTTTTTCTATTCAATTGTTTCAGAAGTGTCGTTTCATAGAGTTAAGTTATGAAATTAAAAAAAAAAACAAAAAATCAAGGTATTAACATATTAAAGAATAATGTTTACAAAGAAAATAATCGCTAAAATATTAAAAAATAACATTTATATAAAAATCATCATATTTTAAAAAATTAATAGTTACACATAAAATGGCATATTTAACTATAAAAAAGCCTGTCAAATTCCTTCATAATCACAATTGGTGTAAAGTTTTATCAAACTTAATAATCCATGTTTATTACAATAATATATGCATTGTCTACATTTTTTAAAATTCTTAATCTATGAAATTTTAATAAGTTATGGTTTTTCATGGAGCACAACAAAATTGGATAATTTTATTTTGTCATCATGTGAATCAATTTAAATATCATCAAAAAATTGAGAAAAAGTAGGGAAAAAAAACTAAAAACAACAAAAGAAAAAAGGAATATAAACCCTAGATCTATCCCACCCTCTCCCCACCAACCGCAGTCGGCTGCCCCCACTAACAACCACTGCAAGCACCTATTGATCCTCCCTTCCGCCGCCCCCTGCCACCTGGATTTTCCTCCACCTTCCCCAATTGAAAGGTGATGGCTTGCGTGTGGGAAAGGCGGCCGTAAACGGCGTTGTCCACGTTAAGGTCCCAAAGCTGGTCTCACGTGGTGGCGAAGGGTGGAATCAGGGGAAAAAAGAGATAATTTAGTGGAGTTAATGTAAAGTGTATTGCTTTAAATTAAAGAAATTAAAAAGTAACTACAAATTTATTTTTCTTTTACTTTGATTATTGTTGTGTCTGAGTCCGATGGCAGTACGCTAATGACGTATGATGACGTCAGGAGGACGAAATCAGTCGCAACACAAAGGATGAGTGAGTGAACTGCTGGTAGACGAGCGTTTAAGTCCGAGATAGTGGTAGGGGCGAGCGAGTGCTAAGGGCGAGGAGATGAGAGACAGAGAAAATGGACACGCCGATTTTTACGTAGAAAACCCGCCTTTGAAACAGGGGAAAAAACCACGAGGCTCTCGGCCTAGCAAAGATTCTCACTATCAAGCGGTGGTGAGTACAAAGTTTACAATACAAGGAAAATGAATATCTTATTTCTTTGAGCTTTTTCTTTCAGTCTCGAGAGCTGTAGGAAATCAATCCCTCCTTTTGTGTGTTGAGCTGGGTTTTTATAAGAAAAAAAATAGCCGTTGGCCTCTGACACCTACTGGGAGGCTAGCCACCTACTTCCATGACGCGTCTATGCTGTGTCAGACACGCCGGCGTGCGCAGTAAGTCAACTGTCAGCGCCGCTATGTCAGCCCGTGATGTCAGTCTTGAGGCGACAAGGCGTGCTCTGGATCAATACTGTCTGCGATGACGTGCTGCGGGATTCACGCGCTTCTTGGGAACTGTGAATGCTGAGCTGGCACTCTCGGGTATTGATGGAAGTCCTCGTCCTTTAGTAATCTTCTTTATCTTCTCGATAGTACGCAGACTATATGCAGTCTCATTCCTATCCTCGGACGATTGGGAAAGTACTCGTCCTTTACTGGCTCACTTTGACATTTGGCAGAGTTCGCGGCTTATCAATCTCTCCTTAGTTCTCAGACTTCTTAAGGGAGTTCTCGGCCGCTACTTGCAACGTCGCCTTGCTGGGAGGGCTCTTCAGTCCTCGTACCTGGATGACACGTGCTGTTTGCAGCGCCCTTTGACTTCTTCGGCCTCCTGGGCCTCTAATATTTGGAATGTTCGCACTGGGCTTTTCCTTTGGGCCATACTTTTAGGGACCCCGGGTATTGGAACCCAACACAACAACAACCTCTAAGATGGAGTATCCGCTACACACCCAAGAAGTGAACAGAAAAAACTCTCGAGTGCTTACTAAGAAAAATACTCTATTTTTCTCTCACACTAGTTTTCTCTTTCTCCCTTCTCTCACCGGTGGTGCACTCATCTTTTTCCTTTATAATAGTCCTTTTGCTCTCTGTTTTCTCTCACGCTCTCTCACTCTCTCACACAGCAGCCTCCATTTTATAGGGCAAGGGGATTTCGCGTGGCCTGACACCTGTCACCCACTACTTTGTCCACTAACTCTGCAAACTGCCCACTAGCTCTGTAAACTGCCCACTAGCTCTGCAACTTGCCCACTAACTCTGCAACTTGCCATACTGTGGCAGGCCTACGTGAGTGAAAAGTCAACGCCTAGGCTCCAGCGTCCTCGTCCATGTGACCTCTAGGACATGATGCCTTTGAAGTAGTCATCGTCCAATTCAGCCTCTCGATAAGATGCCACTGATAGTCCTCGTCAAATTCTTCCAGCAACCCCAAGGACGGACTTTCCCGGATTTCTCCAAACGTCCGCGTCCATTTGTCTCCACAAGTTCACGGACACAAATGTCACAAGAGAGTGACCCCAACAAATTGTAGCGTAGAAATCCTTAATTCCAATAGATTCTCTATCTCGTGTTCTAGGGTTTGCGAAATGTTTTACGTTTAATTTGATCGTAGTTGATATGTCTTTCTCTCTCCAGATTTGAAGGATTTAGCATCGCTAATCGAGACTGCTTTGTACACGAAGGAAGTTCGTCGAATCACTTCGGCTGTTCGCCTTACATCTGCATTGCGGCGTAAGCTGATGGCGCCTGTGCTTTCGGCATTCCTTGAAGTCGCGACCGTGCCGGGCTCCGCGGTGCACAGAAAATTGTCGGCACATATTCCAAAGGTACAATAGCTTAAAAACTGAAGCCGATTTCTTTAAAATCTCAAGCAATGCCAATAATTCAATTCACTTATTAACCTAAGAATAGCTTTTTCTCCCAAGAACTGAATGGAAAAGAAAAACTGTACAAGGCATTTTAGGACTTCTCAATTTTTTATCCCGTTTTATATCCATAGATAAATTGTCTTCAGAGAGGGTTTTTGTAGGCGCAAAACTCGCGAAAGTCACGGTGACCGAGCGGACAAAGGTCTCGGACAACAACACAGAGAGAAGCCCTCGGACGGATAAGACAGTAACGATAGAAAATAAGAGAAAACACACAAACTTTGGCGGGGAAGTACCCTTCTTCAATCAAGGAAAAAACCATCGAAAATACACTATGAAAGGATTGATTACAAACGTTATCTATACAAGCTCAAACGAAGGAAAAACAATCTCAAGTGTACTGTCTCTCTCTACAAGTGTTTCTCACTCTATTTTTACAGCAAAACTTGCCCACAGCTCTCTCAAGACTCTCTCCTTTACAATATTGCCACGCTAGAAAAGAAGCAAGGGCCCAAGCTGTAACGACCCAAATTTTAAAATCTAGAAAGTTAGTCATCGGGTCCGGTCAACGTTAGTTGACTGGAAATTTATAAGAGGTCCGGCCTCGAACAAAATCCAAACTCAAAATGAACTCCAAAGTTTCTAGGAGAAAAGAAGTTCGAACTTCCCTTGGTAAAAGGAAGTCCGGATAACAAGGAAAAATTTCCTTCATCAAATCCGGTCAACGTAAGTTGACCGGAAAAAGGAAGAAGAAAAGTACATCGGCTTAAGAAGGAATCAAGTTCGACTTTGAAAGGTCCGAATTTCCTGCGTAAAAAGAACTCCGGATTTTGCAAAGTAAAATTGAAGTCCGGATTTCTAAAAGAACTCCGGATTTCCATGACAGACAGAAGTTCGGATTTCATCAAAGGAAGAGAAGTCCGGATTCCGTGTGAATTAAGAGCTTCGGCAATTCGTCACAAAACCAGAGTCCAAATTTCATTAAGAACTCCGAAAATTTGCGGTAAACAGAAGTCCGGCTTGCATTGAGGGAAGAGAAGTTCGAAATTAAGAGCTCCGGCCATGGTTACAAAACCAACTCCGAATTTTCATCAAAAGCAGACCGGCCTTGGAGAAATTAAAGGCTGATTAAGAAGGTGAAGGAGACGAAGTGATGACTCCTGTCATTGGGAACCCATGACATAAATGAAATAGCAAATTCCAATATTTTGTTTGAATTGGTCCAATTAAAATTATAAATGGACACAACTTCAGCCTGGATAATTATGTCGTGTTTGACTCAATCTATTGTAACGGCTATAAATTTTAACCCAAAATTTTTTTATCGAATCTAATTTAAAATAAAAATAAATAAATAATTATTGACTATTCAACTCACGTTTTTATTTCATCTTATCTCTTCAAATTAATAGATCTCTGATATATTGTGGGGAGTTTGGACGTAAATTTGATAGCAGTTTCGTTTATATTTGGTAAATATTAACTTTGCATTCGGATTGCAGACATAACAGACATATTTTGATATTGTTTGGAGCATCGGATAGAATGATGATTGTATATTGTATTTGTTAACGATTCAATTTCATCATACTTTAAAATTAAAGTATTAGTGGCTCAATTAATTGTTGATAACTCTCAATTATTGTTCTTCATTAATCTTCATAAATTCTCATTTGTAACGTCAAAAATAAGATAGTCGATGTAACTATCTCATATAAGTGAGGTTGGTTTTGTCACTGGGCATCTTCTTCTCTGCATTACACCATCAATTGAGAGAATGCGTGCTTGGAAGCTACAAAGCCGAGCCAAAACAGCGCTGGAAAAACAGAGCAAGTAAAATGGCGGTTGGTGAGTTAGTGATATATTTTATAAAAATTATAAAAAGAGCCATATTATAAAAATTTTATATTTAAATATGATTTGTATAAATTTAAAATATATATTTAAAAAAATTATAAAATGAGAGTGAGATTTTTAAGTATGCAAAGTCTAAAACTGTTTAACTACTAAATTAAGATATAGATAATTATTTAAAATAATTAATATTGAAAGATATTAAAATTTAACAGTAATAAAGGAAGAAATAATTTGGATGTATTTTTCTTCACTTGATTTGTAGTAACTGATCTTTGATTTTTTCTTAAATCTTTATTATCCTTCTTTCTCTTTCTTTTTCTCTCTATTTTTCTTTTTTTTTTTTTTCCATTTTCTCTCAAAACTCTAGTAAAAATGATTCAAAATTGACAAAAAGATTTGTTTAAAAATGTTTGCCGCATGAGCACAGGTCAGATGTGGATTAGGCGTTGATGCATAAACTATATGGCACCGCAATATTCTTCTGTATGTATTAGGCACATGCGCTAATTGAGCACAGATCAAACATAGGCTGTTATGTTCAAAATGCTCATAAGCGCTTCAAAGGCTTCTGTCCGACACATCATTACTGTCCAAAATACATATGACCATGGGCAGATGTGTAGGTTAAGCATCATTCAGCTTAATTTAATCCGGTCCAAAATTAAAATTTAATTCAAAATTTTAATTGACCTAAAAAACCCAACAATTTATTTAAATTATTAATTATTAAAATATTTTTGTGAGATTCATATCTTACAGTTAAGTCTTTTGACAATGGTGACCAGATATTATCTAATCCAATCCGATTTATCATTTATAAATTCTTATCTAAATCTGACCAGTACTCAACTTGATTTCGATTTTAATCAAATCTAATTTAGTAAAAGCAAAACCTAAATAGGGGAAATCAAAAGAAGTAATATTTTTACTTCCGAGTTAAATATTCAATAAAACTTACTATTATAAAAATAAATATATAAAAACTACTACATATAATTTTATTATATTTTATAATCTCTGTCATTAAATTTTTATTTAATAATAAAATTTAATATTATAATAAATATATTTCCTTTAAAAAATATATGACCCCCAAATTGGTATAAATCATAAATTGTTGATCTTTTAACTGCAAATGACCACAATTGTTATTAATTTGAGTGAAAATTAAAGGAATGGTGATATTGAATAATTATTTGAAGAGAAATTATATATATTTCAGATAATTTTAGACCGAATCACTACTATTTAGATTCATATGTGGGACATCTATATATTTCTTCCTATAGATAAAATAAAATATTATTTCTTTTTATAACTTTTAGATGATAGATATAATCATTAAATCTATCTGAATATATTAGGATATTTAAATATATTAATTTCGTTTAATTTCTTACGATAATTCTTGATAAAATATTAAACTGGGGAACCATATAACAAACATTTATAAAGCCCATATGTAAATATTTGCTAAAATGGAACAAAAATCTAAAATTTAATCTGATTGATTAATTAACAAATTAAATTAGTTTAGATATACTGATTATTTAATTTTTAAATAATATAATATTTTTGTTAAATTTATATAGAAAATATATAATTTTAAAATATCCATGTTGGTTTATTTCGGGAGTGCCGATGGCATCCGTCTCTTTTAAAGCGATCGGCATTGCTAGCACGCAAACAATATTGGCGCTATCTCTGGTTTTCTCATCGTCGTCACACCGATAGGAAATCGGATCAGGTCAGTGTCTTTGCAGATTGCAGATATGGCGTCTGAGCATACGCCGGAGACGAAATCTCTGGAATTTCTGGCCGACCTGACGTACCTTTCCGGATTCGGAAACCACTTCTCGTCGGAGGCGATCGCTGGCGCTCTTCCTGAGGGTCAGAACAGCCCTCTCATTTGCCCTTTCGGCCTCTATGCGGAGCAGATTTCTGGCACGTCCTTCACGTCTCCTCGCAAGCTCAACCTTCGAAGGTCCTCTCTCCCTCTTTTTTCTGCTCAATACTTCGATTCTTTAATGTGTGTGTGTGTGTATATATGTATATATATTGGTAATCTGCTGATTATCGGCTACTTTGAATGTAAAAAAATCATGATGAGATTGGAAATTCGGACACACACAGTGAAAAACAAATTTCCTCATAGTTTGTGTTCTTTAAGTCAATTTGACTCCAATGTGGACCGGAGATGCTTGAATATAGGATATGATTGGAATTCGGACTTTTTTTTTTTTTTTTTCTTCTGCGATCCTCGATAAAGAGGGATCTCTATCTTGCCTCCGCTTTTCGTTCTGAAGTGCCACGCTTCTTGTGGAAAACCTTTTTCTCCGAATTGGTTTCGTGCTAAAATATTTCTAGTTATTATCATAGTGAAATTCATTAAACAGGTTTTAGGTAAATTTTCATGAATTGATTAGGAAATTATATTCATAACTAGGATTTAGAATTATTGCGTGAAGTGAAGATGAAGTTTGAGAGGGGGAGATAGATTTTTAATCAAGAAAACTACAGAAGAGAGAATTTAAACCAACGGAAGAGAAGCATTGCAAAAAAGCAATCCATTCATTCATTTGTCATTTCATACGTGCGTCACTTTACCTGGCCCCCCCATCTATAGGGATATGCTTCTCTCATATGCATCATCAAATTTAAAAAATTTAACCACTAAAATTTAAACATTATATAATAATATATAAATAATTATTTTTATTAAAAATATTTTAAATATTTAACTTAATATTCAATAGATATTAATATTATAAAAAAATTTAAAAATATAATTATATTTAATATTTTTAAATATTAATCATTAAATTTTGATCCAATAATCTTAGAAGCGGGATCCTACTTCTCCTTGAGGGAAGTAGGATCTTTAGAGTTATGACAACCACTAATTCTTCTAATTACTACTTGTCTTACAACCATTTATTACTAACTAATTTATGTATCTTACTAGTTGCTAACTAACCATTCCAATTACAACCACAAACTTAATATCTATTAGCTAATTGATGGCATGCCACATGTTTAGTGATTCATTATAAATCCTTGGCTGGACCCATAATGGTGATTCATGACAATATTGTCATGATTCATTTGTCGTAACTTGTACAGTCTCGTTTCTATGAGTCAGGATTCTTTTAATCAATTTCTTTTCTTTCTTTTTTTTTTTTTTCTAAATCTACTGAATGCTTGCTCAATGAATGCCAATCAAATACCCACTTCGTTTCAGATATGAATCATCTCTATTATGGCCATTATCAAGCTTTGTTATGCTTGAAATAATGAATATTCTGTTATTGCCATCAACATTGACTTGGCTTCTTTCCTTTCTAGCCCCTCTTTTTTTGGATCGTCAGAAATTATATACGTTTATGCCATTTCTTTTATATTCTGCTTGCAGTTGGTTATATCGCATCAAACCATCCGTTACACATGAACCATTTGAGCCTCGGATTCCAAGCCATGGAAAACTTGTTGGTGAATTTGACAAGTCAAACAGCTCTGCTAACCCAACTCAACTAAGATGGAAGCCTGTAGATATTCCTGATGAGCCGACTGATTTTATTGATGGGTTGTATACTATTTGTGGAGCGGGCAGTTCTTACCTCCGGCATGGATATGCTATTCACATGTAATTGGTATTTTGTATTTAGTAATGTAATTGCATCCAACTCTGACTTTGCATAGTTCAAATTCAACATACCAAACAATTTCTTCTGAAAGTTAGTTTAGGATTGCCTGCATCTCAACTTCCATCAGTTTTTCCCTAAGAGATCCCTGGATATCATGAACTTGTTTAATTGCTTTTAGGGCTAGGTTTTTTGAGTTAGAAATTGTGAAGGTCAAGTTTTGCTGGTTTATAGGTACACTGCCAACAAGTCAATGGACAACAGCGCCTTTTGCAGTGCTGATGGTGACTTATTGGTTGTCCCTCAAAAAGGAAGTGAGTCGCTATATATATATATATATTTTTTCTATTTTAAATCCAATTTTTCTTCTTCCATTTTTAAGCATTGTAATCCAAAAGGTCTAAAAAATGCAAGTGAAAGAAAAATAATCATACTTATAATGCTCTTTGACATTTAGTAGATGAATCTCTTCCATTAAGACATTTTCATGAAGGTATTATTCATATTAGGTCTTTGAGTTGTCCTTTTGCACTGGCATCTCTACTATTCTTTTGCTACTTCCCTTGGAATGTCATGTTTGAGATGGGTTTGCCTTAGAGATGGTGGCAATGATATGTCTACTGAAGAATTTGTGATTCCTCTCTGGCTTCCATCTTGGATCTTGTTTGGCATCTATTTTCCATTGACAGTACTGCCATCAACTTGGATTTTTTGTTTTTCTCAGTAAAATAGTGTTCTACAAGAATTGGTGATCCTGTTTTGGGCTTTGCAGTTGGCAGTGTTCCCTGTTCATGTGTATGTAAACAAATTAATACTATCCATCATGAAGCTGCAAATACATGCACTTGATTTACATATTCTTGTGTTGTATTGCTTTATAGGGCTGTGGATAACAACTGAATGCGGAAGACTACAAGTGACTTCTGGTGAAATTGCCGTGTTGCCTCAAGGATTCCGCTTCAGCATCACCTTGCCTGATGGTCCTTCATGTGGCTATGTTGCTGAGATTTTCGGAGCACACTTTCAACTTCCCGAGCTCGGCCCAATAGGTATCTAAAATATTATTCAGGTCTTGTGGTGCAAGGTGAACAGGATTTTCTTGTATTTTTGGGCTCTTGAGGTCATACGGTAACAATTTATCTTGGTAGCAGTGTTGTCGAAGATGTAAGGTGAGTTAAGATGTTAAGACTCCATATTGTTCGAGGTGCTAGGCATTATACGAGGAGCTCAGCCAAGACAAGTGATGCCATAATTGAACTATACATATATGTCTATAAATCATGTAGAAAAATTAATCAAGGTTTATAAAACTAAAAGAAACTATAAATATACCTATATAAGTAAGTATTATTTCACTACAGATGATGCAATCAACAAAAATGATTGTCTACAATATGTATCTTCTAGCGTATGTACAATCCTAAGATGATCTAATTCTAATCATCATTAGAATTCACCACATTATCTCTATCAGTATCATCATTATCAAATAAACCATTATCAAATATATCATAAGATTTGTAGCCATCAATCTCTTTCTCTAGTTCCTCTGAATTAGCCTCTTCCTCCTCTGCTCATATTATTCCAACACTCAAAGGCTTTGTTCCTGCTCTCTGAAATTCGAAGCCTTTGTGTTCACTTAAGATTTATTATTCGTGATCTCAACTAGTAGTGAAGATGATAAATATGATGATTTTGTAGAATGTAAATGAAACAGCAGATAGAGGGGTTGTATCGTGCCGATTGTAATGATGAAAAGGCAATTGGATTTAAAAGAAAGACAAAATTACAAGTTTTTTTTTTTAAAAAAAAAAACCTATGGACATTTAGGAAAACTAACAAAATTTAGTTTTAAAAAAAAGTGGGCGCCTAAATGCCTGGTCTCCTTGTTTTGTGGCTTGCCATTTTGTTTTGTCTGGACATGGTTCAGGTGCCCCTGCTTTGCCTCGACTCACCTGAGTGCCTAGGTGAGCACTCAGAACGTCTTTGACAACTG
>JAOVVI020018052.1:0-10457 GCA_028571085.2 Nepenthes alata
AGTAGTTCGATGATGTCTTCTAAACTGGTGCTCCAATAATGTTTTATTTTTAATGTATCAAGTTCACGACTTTCTTTTGTTTTATTTTCACAAGAGACAATTGGCTTGAGAGTAAGGCCTCTAAACGGGGCTGATTCAAGCTACTTGAATCAGCTCCAGTTCTATTTTATTTTTAATGCATTAAGTACACGACTTTCTTTTGTTTGATTTTCACAAGGCGCAATTGTCTTGAGACTAAAGTATAAGGTACCTGTTTTTAGAACTTAGTAGATATGAGTAACTAAATTAATATAAGTGGATCGAGGTCTAAGGACTCGGGAGAAAACGTATTGAAAGGCCCAAAGACCTGGAATTGGTGGAAATGGGAACCGGCGTTATATTCTCGAAATATTAATCTGTAAATAGGATTTAGGTTTTAAATGATGGTAATCATGATTTATCGAATTAATATAATGAAAATTATACTGTAGGTGCCGAGTCCAGCTTGGGTCGCTTGATGCGTGCCGCGGACGACAGTCGAGCGCTCGTCTATTATAAAGCCGCGTGCGGGCTTTCTTCCCTTGTCATTTTTCGGCTATCCACTATTTTAGAGAGAGAGAGCTCGAAGAACAAGAGAGTGAAGGAAGAGTTGAAGGTCTCCGAGTCAGATTCTATCTGAGAGCTAGTTAGAAAAGTGGTAGATCGAGTCGAGGTAAGTGCACTCATACCCTTTTCTTTCTCTATTCATACTGTTCATTCGATTCCCTTGGATATATTTGTCTTGATACCCTTCCATACTTTTATTTTCATGTTACCCATGACTTGAATATGTATATATATTAATTTCATATTCGATTTCTTAGTTTTCAACTGGTTTTCGCACCGGAGACCTAACCCGGCACCCAGCTGCCTTCATGCTCTGATTTTTAGGGATTTTTAATAAATTGGCTTTAGAATATCATTACCCATATCTTGTATATGTTAATTTATTAATTGGACATCCGACTTGGTTGTTTTATGTAAAATTACGTTCGTCGGAACCCTAACCTGTGTCGCCTTTGGTTTTACCGGAAATTATTGTAAATTTATATATGATTTGATTTTAGAAATTCGTAACCCTAGCTTTGTGGATGTGGGTACTCCGTAAATTTAGGGTTTATGCACATATATTTTATATATGTGAATTTTATATATTCTAAAATTTTATGTACGTCAAATATATTATCTTGTATATGCTCTAAAAATTGTGTTGCATGTAATTGTGAAGGTATTTGTTATCCGAAAGCCTTAAAGTCATGTTTGGCTCGTTGTGGTAATGAACGTTTGATTCTTCCAAGTATCATATTAAATTATGCATATATTTGAAGTCATGAGAAGACTTAAACCATGAGAAATAATCATCTGTATTTGTATATAAGAATTTTGTAAGATATGCAAAGTTTATGAAGGGACTCCACAATTTGATATATTTGATGACCCGTTCTCTAAGGAGTGAGAACTTTATATTTGAATTTGGTGGACCATCCCATAAGAATGAAAAATTATAAAATTTAGACTAAGAATTTGTATTTTAAAGGGTAGTATTCCATGGCATGCCTTAGGATATTACAGTGGTAGATCGAGGAATACTCCTTGACCATGGGAGAAACTTTAGTGGCATATTTGGCCTTGTATATTGGCAAAAAGTATACTATCCACCACGGGACATTAAAGTTTGAGGTTCGTGATGTGCGCCTTAGAATGTGTCGGTGCATACACATTCTATTCCTTGATCATCTGCTCCGTTAGCTAGTGAGACCCACTAGCGCAGATGTGAAAAGATAATGAAGATTTCTGCATGTTTTTAAACCTAAAGGAATCAAAGATAAAATGTAAAAAGTTATTTGTATTTCAAAAATGTATTTGATCATGTTTCATGTTATGCATCATGTGTCATATTTCTATTCCCTTCCTTTTGATTTATTTGAGTATACTGCTTATGCTTTTGTAATATTATGCCTTGCTGAGTATTTGGCTCACTCTTTACTATTTTCTTACCTTCAGATGAGTATGCTCTTATACTCGACAAGATAGAGCAGTGTCTAGAAGTGGGCTAGGATCAGACTAGAAGATTTATTCAGAGTAATTGTTTTTTTGTGGTTTTGTATATTCATATAGAACTTGTATATTTTGGACGGACTTGATGTATCTCTTATGTATGGATGACAGCATGGTATAGTAGTTTTCACTGTATGCATGGATGATAGTGCATACTTTCGCAGGATTATTATGGTTTATTTCAGTTACCTAGCGGCATCTTTCTCTGTCTGATGTTGTGCTCGGATACACAACGTTGGAGCCATGTCTTGATGTGGCCTTTGGATCCTGTGTTGGTCAATTTGTGGTTATCTGGATGTGTTGATTGTTGATTTAGAGGGATTTTTATCAATAGTACAGGGATATTATTTAGGTTTTATATTTGTTTGACAGCCGTATTACAGCAGAACCCTTGCAAGTTTTCAATTTGGATATGGTCCATCACATAAAGCCTCTAAATAGGGTTGATTTAAGCTACTTGCAACAATTTGCATGAGCTGTTTTGTGCAGAGTAAATAACCCTCCTTGTTGAGTAACTACACTATACCTTTTGCATTTGTAAGGTTAGTTACACACTCATTTAGAGGTTAGTTATATCCAAATAGTTACTACAAAGTAAGTCAGTGGAAAGCATATTAGGAGAGATAAAAAGGCAAAAGGCATGGATAAATATCATTAGGAAAGGGAATGACATTTGCTCAAATCCAGAAGAAAATTATTGGTGAAGTGCCAAGAATGGTTTAGTATTCATGAATATCTTCCGGTCTTGAAGTATGTATTAAGCATATATATCTATTTTTATTATGAAATATATTTCTATATTATAATATTTTAAAAATTTTTATAATTTTATAATTTTGATAATCTCTAAGACTTAATGAATATATGTTTTATTTTCAAAATTTTTTATGTTAGATTGTTAAATTAAATCTATTTTAAACTAATTTAGGAATATGATATGTCTATATAGAGACCATAATTTTGTTGTTAGAAGACATTGTTGAATTAAATTAATATTAAGATATTAAAATTCTCATTTTTTCTCAATTTCCCTATTTTCATTTTTTTTCTTAAGTTTTCTTTGTTGTTGTACTAACAATACTCAATGTTCATGTCAATATCAAATAACCATTACAATCTCTAAAAGAAGATAATTACTAGCTTCACCAATAAAGCAATAATGTTAAGATTAAAACAGCTTATATGTTTAGAGTTAAAAGTTTAATGAAGAAACGTAGTCAAAAATACTAAAAATCTAACAAGTTAGAATATTGTTTGTCCAAAATACTAGGCTAATATTTTTTCTGCATTACATCATTGCGGGGTTTTCAAGGACCAAAATTTATCAACTTGAATAGAAAAATGTTATTGGGTGATGAATTGTTCTTCAGTAAAAGTTGGGGGCATCATACTGAACTAATTGTTAGTTAAGTTTTACCATTCAATAGAGACCATATATTTAGCATATAGAAATAATCAAGAAGCAAAATGCATGCACATTCACATTTTAAATGTGCACCTTTTGCATATACCATATGACCATATTATAGTTACTGCCACGTCGATCATCATGTAAGGCATAGCAAAGTATTCTTGTTAGAAATGCATGTTTATCCAAATTGACAGAACATTAGTAGTGAGACAAATAGAAAAACAACATGATATTCAACCAAAGTGAAATGTGAATGTGTGTCTCACATTATCTGCAAGCTGCTCAAATTTCCCAAGCTATCAGGCAAGGCTCCTCCAAGTTGGTTTTCACGTAATGACCTTAAAAATCAAAATGATAATCAATCGGGGCCCATTGATGATAAATTCAATCAAATAATATAATGACTTTCAACTCCTTTGTAATCGGCAGATAAATTTAATATTAATCAACACACAAGTAAAGTAATAAGTGAAAAAACATACATGCAGCCAGATGACTTACAAATATGCAAGGTTCTTAAGATTGCTAAATGTCTCTGGTATGCTTCCAGAAAAATAGTTTGAAGAAAGAACCCTGTAGGTATAAACAGTCAGCCATATATACTTATGAAGGAAATAGAAATAGAAGAAACTAATGAGAATTCGTGTGACGTACCGGTTTTAACATCTAGTAATTAGGAGTAATTAAATTAAAATAAGAGAATTGTGGCCTAAGAATAAGAAAGAAATTTGATCGAGAGGCCCAAAGACCCAAAAATTTGGAGAATTACGGAACCAGTAGTCTAAACCTCAAATTTTAGATTAGTTGTAAGGTACCAATCTTCAAGATATGGTTAATATTAGTGGTAAGGTTTTGAATTCTAAAATATAGTAAATAGGAGGTAGTTAAGTTGAAACAAGTGAATCGAGGTGAAAGGACACGGGAGGAATCGAAGTGAAAATCCAAAAGATCCGGAATTGGCAAAATCAGGATCCAAAGTTGTAAATTGTAGAATTTTAACCCGTAAATAAGATTCTGAGTTTTAAAATCATGATAATCATGACTTATTAAGGTTATACAATCAAAATTAAAGTCTAAGAATGTGAAAATTGGGTTGGAAGGGTCAAAATAGGTCCCGAATGGTAAAAAATGAAGTAGGCTTGCTGCAAACTCGATGCGTGCTTGACGTATGACCAACCCACACCCGAGTAGCGATCGAGCTACACTAGGGCATGAAAAATAGAACCTTCCGCTTGAAGTGAGCTCAACGGGCGCTCGAGGGGCTACGTTGGAAAGGTGGTGCGCCGAGTTGCCGCTTGACTGGCATTCGAGCACCAGTTAGGGTATTTAAACGAGCTCAGGATCATTTTTGGCCATTCCAAACTTTTCCAAGAGAGAGAGAGAGGGAGGGAGTGGTGAGAAAGAGAGAGAAAGGAGTAGATGGAGGATTTTGAGTCTGAATCAGCTCGAGAGCCAGTTAGAAAGGTGATAGAGCGGGTCAAGGCAAGTGTTCTCATACTCACTATTTCTAACGAGCTAGTTAGAAAGGTGATGGAGGATTTTTATTCATTTTTTTTTGGTTATTTTCATCTCGATACCCACCCAAATCATGAAAAAAATATAACCCATGCTTAATGTTCAAGAAATCTATAGTTTGTTGTCCGAATCATGCCCCGAATTGTTTGGTTTGGTATCGCCAAACCCTAACCCTCGCCCAAATTCGGGATTCCCATTTTGTCCTTCGTATTATGATAAATTGACCACAAAATATGAATCAGCACGTTCCACTTATGCATATATATTGGCCGGATGACCGATCTCATGAGTTTTGATCCATTTGCGGCGTCCGGATGCTCTAAATGGCTACTGTTATTGTTCACACGAAAAATAATGGGAAATATGCATGCTTCCACCCATTTAATGCTTATGAAATTTATGCCTAAATGTTCATGTCAAATTGTAAGCCCTGAAAATAAGTGTTTGTGCTCCAATTGCAAAGAAACATGTTCCAGAGGACCTCCAAGGTGAAATTGCTTATTTGTGGTAAGGAATTCCACTCTCTTCCATGAATTCTGATATCCGATCATAAAAAGTGAATTGTCAGAACACTTAAGTCTAAAGGAAGATAAGAATCGTACCAATATTCGGAGGGAATCCACAATGAATGATATGATTAAATTGATCTCCCGGATGGAGATATGTGGATGAAATGATCTCCTGGATGGAGATATGTGAATGGAATATGATGGATTTTTTCTCGAAAGAATAAGTAATCATAAAACTAGGATTATGGACTTATATTCATTGGGTAGTATTCTTTGGCTTGCCATTTACATCACGGTGAAAACCCAATGATTACTTTGGCCACGTATCCCAACCGCTTATGGGAGCGGGTGATGTCTGTGGCATGCCTTAGGATACTACTACAGAAGATCGAGGACTACCTTGGTACCCTGGGGGAATGGAGCGAATCATTATTGGCCCGTCTACAGGTATGATATGTAGATGACCCACCGACTAGGTCTAAGAATAAGCCCTCATGGCCTTGGATCATGTGGAATATCATGATCATTTTCTTGTTCTATCACATCGTTAGATATTACGACCAACTAATTCTTGTCCGTAAAGATTAATGTAAAATGAATAAGGTACAAAAAAATATGTCTAATGTTATTATGTGTCTTCAAATGTTCCTTTCCTCTCCCGCTCCCATTTTAAATTGCAAATACATGTTGGCCCCATCCCATTATCGTTTTCGTTATTTATTTATCATTTTATTGAGGTATGATTCACTTGTTGAGTTGTACGCTCACCCTTGCTATTTCTTTTTTCAGATGAGAACGCACTGATACTTGACGAGATGGACTAGGCCATAGGAGTGTGATAGGTAGCTGATATCAAGTGTTAAACTTGAGGACTTAGCTTAATCTTTATGTATTAAACAGGGACTTTGTATATAATTTTGAGAACTCAGAATATTGATACATTATGTCTTTGTGATGATGATTTTTTTGTGGATGATTGTATGGTCATTTTGCACTGTATGTCATAGATTTTATGCTTTCGTAGGTTTCTTTTATGATTATGTTTGGGTTTTCTAGTTGGCATCCTCTCTATACCGACGTCATATCTGAATTATGACGTCGATGCCATCTGAGGTGTTGTGGTGGCTGTGAGGTCCTGTAATTTTGTGTAATTGTAGTTGTGGATTATTGTACACGGTTGATACAGGTGTTTATATTTTGACAAATGTCCGATTTACAAACAAAAATTAGCCCAATTTTTTACAAAAATTTATAATATTAATTATGGGTATTATTTTTGTGTTTATTGATGGAGATTATTTAAGGAAAATAATCCGATCCGTCTCAATTCGAATATGTACGAACAACAATCAAGGACTCTATTCCTTGTGGGCGTATGTACTTCACATTTTAAGTTATCTATTTACAGCTATTCCATGGCAATTTCCTGCTTTGCTTAGTCTAAACATTCATATACTGTTAATTGTTTTTTATCAGAGCACCAATCTCAAAGGAAGAATATAGAGACGAAAGAGAGGAGATAACTAGACCTCCATGGTAGCCCAGTAGATTTCTAACTCAGCCAGTCCACAGATACAAGAGAAGGAAGGCAAATCAAAGCAACCAAAGAAACAAAAAGAAATTAGCCAAAAAAGGCAAGGGCAGCCGACCCAAAAAGGAAACAAAATAACGCAAAGTGGTGGGTGTTAAGAGAGAAAATCAGCCTACGGAATGGAGAAGGAAAGAGGAGCTAACTGGAGCAAAAAACAACGCAATGAACAATCGACAATTAGAGGGAGATCAAGCAAGTTTGACACTCACACAATGCAACTCTCTTTATATATTCAAAGGAAGGCAAGGCAAGGCAAGGCAGAAAGAGGTGGCAGAGCGGAATAGGTAGTTTAGGTGGCTATTAAGTAGACTTAGAAATAGTTTACAGAACACAAATTCTTTCCTTCGCCAACAACTTGCCAGCAACTTGCCAGCAACTAGTGTAGTAATTTGGAAGAAAAGCAATTTGTTGTAAGATTTGGAGTCACAGTTCTTAATCTTGCTCAGTTGCCATGAGTTTTATTTGGGGTGCTGATATTGTGAAGGGTTAATGAGGTTTGTGTTCAATCTTTTAATTCAACTTGTCCTGACATATATTCCTAAATCACAATGAGTTATTGTTGTTTTCAATCCAATTTTGATGATGCGATGTTGGTTTAGATGGTCGGTATTTTAGAATTCAGAAAGCAGATGATGTCACCTTTATTCTTCAAATTGAGTAGTTCGATGATGTCTTCTAAACTGGTGCTCCGATTATGTTTTATTTTTAATGTATCAAGTTCACGGCTTTCTTTTGTTTGATTTTCACGAGGCACAGTTGGCTTGAGAGTAATGCCTCTAAATAGGGCTGATTCAAGCTACTTGAATCAGTTCCAGTTCTATTTTATTTTTAATGTAGTAAGTTCACGACTTTCTTTTGTCTGATTTTCACAAGGCGCAATTGGCTTGAGAGTCAAGCCTACAAATAGGGCTGATTCAATCTACTTGGTACAGTTTACACGAACTATTTTGTGCGGATTAAATAACCCTCCTTATTGAGAAACTACACCATACCTTTTGCATTCGTAAGGTTAGTTACATGCCCATTTAGAGGCTGATCATATCCAAATAGTTGCTTCAAAGTAATTCAGTGGCAAGCATATTAGGAGAGATAAAATGAAAAAGGCATGGATAAACATCATCAGGAAAGGGAATGACATTTGCTCACATCCAGAGGAAAATTATTGGTGAAGTGCCAAGAATGGTATGTTATTCATGAATATCTTCTGGTGTTGAAGTATGTATTAAGCATATATATTTATTTTTATCCTAAAATATATTTCTATGTTATAACATCTGAAAAATTTTTAAAATTTTATAATTTTGATAGCTTCTAAGACTTAATGAATATATGTTTTATTTTCATAAATTTAAATTATTAAATTATATCTATTATTAATTAATTTAGCATTAGGAAATCTCTAAATAGAGACATAATTTTATTGTTAGAAGACATTGTTGAATTAAATTGGTATTAAGATATTAAAATTTGCCCTTTTTCACTTTTTTCTCTATTTTTTTAAGTTTTCTTTAGCATTGTACTAATAATGCTCAGTGTTCATGTCAATCTCAAATAACCATTACAATCTCTAAAAGAAGTTAATTACTAGCTTCACCAATAAAGCAATCACGTCATGATTAAAACACATTATATGTTTAGAGTTAAAAGTTTAATGAAGTAGCATAGTCAAAAATACTAAAAATCTGACAAGTTAGAACATTGTTTGTCTAAAATACTGGGCAAATATTTTTTTTGCATTTACAGCATTAGGGGGTTTTTGAGGCCTAAAATTTATCATCTCAAACAACAAAAATGTTATTGGTTGATGAATTGTTCTTCAGTCAAGGTTGGGGGCATCATACCCAACTAATTGTTGGTTGAGTCTTACCATTTAACAGAGACCACATATTTAGCATATAGAAATAATCAAGAAGCAGAATGCATGCACATTAAAATTTTAAATGTGCACCTTTTGTATCTACCATATTGTGAGGCCCCGGAACCGAAAAACGTGAAAATTGAAAGTAATTAAAATGATGAGTATCATTAAGAGGCCAAACATGGAGTGAAAAATGATGTTCGAAAGTAAAAAGTTAAAAAAATATCCGAGTTCAGCAAGCAATCGAGTGGCGCCTGCTGTGTGCCCGAGGCGCTACAATGAGCACAAAATCCAGTAGCTGCCCCGCTCTCCGCACGCCATGCGCGCTCAAGCGAACCCCTAGTAGAAGCCTCACACTCGCCGCACGCCCTCTGGGCACTCGAGCGCGCATTGGCAGAATGTTGCCCGCTCGTCGCACGCTCGAGTGCGGCCCCGACTTTTGCCCGCGTGCTGACTTCATTTTTGTTATAAAATGAAGGGGAAATGAGGAAAAGGGAGAGAGAGAGCAGACTACGCACGAAGTAGAGGAAGAAGAGAAGAGGAGAAAGGGAAATCACTTGTTCCAATCTGCACCCGGTAAAAATAACGGTAGAACGGGCCAAGGCAAGTGTACTTCGAACGTTGTTTTTCATTTTCACTGATTCTTTTTGCTATAAAGTTGATAAAAATGCTCTAAAGTGATGTTGATGCATGTTCAAAGCAAATGAAGCATATTTCCTTATATTGTTCGGTTAGATTTTGTGTTTATCCATGTTTATTGTAAGTTTTGGCTTCAATTTCGTGAATAAGCATGTAAACTGTGTTTGATTTTGTCCCGGAAGTTTGTGATGAAACCCTAGCTCAAAAATATTGGGAATTTTTGGTTAAATAGCATGATTTATTATATGTGTATGGATTTATGGCATTAATTTCATGAACAAGTACATGTTTAGTGATCGATTTGAGTCCGAAAGTTTTGGTGAATCCCTAGGTATGAAAATGAAGGAGTTTTGATGATTTTTAACCGTAGCTCCTGTTATATAAAAGTTAATTGACATTGAAATGAAACTCCCGGTATAATTTATTTTTGAAAATTTGTACGAACTTATACCGATAGATTTCCATGCACTGTTAAAGTAAAACTGAAGGATTTTTAGACCATTACCGTACGTTCTGAAGTTAACTGAAAGTAAATTATGAAACTCTGATTATGAAATAAGGTTTTCAATAAAGTGGTTATTTCTGTTACTGTTATTTAAGAGCCGGGACTGACTACGGTCCGGATAGGTTCTCCGGCATGCCCTAGAACTTTACGGTGGTAATCGAGGATAACTCTATCCATGGAGTTATATGTGGTTCGCCCTTCCTCTGGGCATTTCGGTTAAGAGAAAAGCACTGTTACCGGCCTACCTTCGGGTGGCATTCCGTACCGATCCCGTGAGATGGGATACACTTGCTACAGTCATAGGCCTTGGATTGTGTGGAGTGAACATAATCTATCATCGATCATTCGCCCCC
>JAOVVI020018053.1:0-10457 GCA_028571085.2 Nepenthes alata
ATGTGTCTGAATATAATTTTAAAATTAGGGTTTAGAGATTGTATGTTATTTGGTAAAAAATGCTTCTCCATGTTAAGGAATTATTTTTCAGTAATTCCTTACTTACATAGAATGACCGGTTGATATTAGAGCTGTGGTTCTAATGTCTTTGCGGGACCTCTGTTTTATATAAGTATTTTTTAAATTTTATACAAATTAATTACTTGAATATACTTACATACATGCATGCATACTATGCTTGCAATTTATATGGAAAAAGTTGAATATACAAAGAATTCTGGTGAGTGATGGGCCATAACACCATAAAAAATATATTTTTGATTTTTATTTTAAAATTAATTTTATTCTATATAAAATTATGAACTAAATTAATGTCATTTTAATTCATATAATAGTAAACAAACGGCATCAGAAAAACTCCAGTAGTATTAGAAATTAAAAATATGTCTATCTTTAGACTGTTTTTATATCGTTTGTATATCATAAAATATCAAATTTTAATAATTTTGTGAAATACTTTTTATTAGTGCCGAGAAATAAGAGTACATTTTTAAAAAATTGAAAATAAAATTAATAATATTCATCTTCCAAAGTAGATGAACTAGCTCCACAGAGAGAAAGAGAGAGAGAGGGACCTCTAATCTCTATGATATTACCGTTAAAATAATTCAAAAAAAAATTATAAATTAACTCATTTCTAAAAATTTCTCAGGCTGAGTGAAAAAATACATATACCACATTTATTTAAATCTCACGAAAAAATATCAAGCATGCCCTAAGGTACACAAGGAAGGGGTCTTGTACATTAGGCCAGCAATAGAAGGCCTAAAAAAAATACTGGCAACTTTGGATTAGACTAGGAGGATATGGCTTAATGAAGATAACATGTGATGGTGGAATTGGAGAGTGTCAACGGGGTGACAACTGTTTTTTCACAGGTGGGTCTTTTGGCCATTCCTAATCTTATAAAAAATGAATGGTCTAATCTTTATTTCGAATGCTTAAAATCTTTAAGAAGTTCAAAGAGATACTAGGATGAATCTTGTTAGACCAACTACATCTATAGCGAATGTGATATAAGTGGGTCCATTCAACCCATATGGACTCGGACGAGACAGATATCAAAGGTGAAAGTTGCTTTGGTGTAATCGCATTGTTCCAAGAGTGGAGATGAGATCTCTAATATCCAAACCACATTCATCTTTAAATTTATAGATGTCAACTTAAGCCATTTTAAGAGTCAGATTGTGTCACAAAAAATTACAGAGAAAAACCTCAATTTGTATGATTATGCTTTTAAGAAGAATAAAAATAGAAACCTAATAAATGTAGATGGTGGAGAGAATGGATTTGATAAAGAGGACCCACGGTATAAGAGAGGGCTTTATTTTTTCAAGTTGCAACATATATTTCAATGTTGTTCAAAATAGGCTTGCAATCAGAAGTTTTGAGCCCTATAGAGATGAGAGAGATACCCACATATCTTAGAAGAAGTTTGCCCATTTTATAGCCAAAAAGAGTCAAAATGGTCGTAGTCTTAGACGGAGCAGAAATACATAGGAAGATTTCGCTCTTTAAGGGTTTGGGAGAAGGCTAGACAATTTGGAGAAAAAGAGTGAGACTATTCTTAATGGCCATGACAAAATGTAAGGCTGTGCCAGTAAAAAGGAGGATGTTATTAGTAAAGGCTAACATGGTAGTCTTAGTTTTCTTACATTTTCAATGATATCTAAAACCTCTATTAGCATTAGTTTTGATAGAGATAATATAATGAAGAACTTTTATGACAATAGTTAAAAAAACGGAAGAGAGAAGATCTCTGTATCTAAGCCCATGTGCATCATGGGTGTACCCCACTGAATCTCCATTCAAAGAAATAGAGAGGGGTGCAGAAAATTTGTTTGATCAAATCCATGAAACGAGTAAGAAAGCCCATAATCCACGTATCAATAATGAAGAAATTCCATCCAACTATATTAAAAGTCTTTTAAAGGTCAATATTTAAGGCACAATTGGGTTTATGTTTATTTAAGTGGCATCGATTAAGCAATTTTTATACAAATAAAATGTTATCTCTAATTGATACACTTCCAATTATAATAATCTAAGAACGGCTAATGAGGGTTGAAAGATAATTTTAGAGTCCGTTTGAAAGTAACTTTAAAATGATTTTACAAATAACACTATAACAGAAAATAAGTCTAAAATTAGAGGTGCGCACTGAGATAACAACTTTAGAAAGAAAAGCAATTAATGTTATATCAATTTGCTTGATAATTCTACCCGAGTTAAATAAATTCATAGCCACCTCTGAAGTAGGCTAGCCCATAATACTCAAAATTTTTCTAAAGAAAGCCGCTAAAAAACCATAAGGACTGGGAGCCTTGTCATTTCTAATACCGAAAAGACAATCTTTAATGTCCTCTAAGCTAACTGAGGCACAAAGAGCCTCACCCATAGAATCAAAAACATTGTTTGAATGAAAGGTTTAATCATGGCTAGGGACTATAGAGAAGCATGATTATATTTGCCTCGAAGATGATGAAATAACCTTTTACTCAACCTCCGATAAGGTAAGCTCGTATTGTAGAAACTATTTATCTTACAAAGTGATGAGATTTTTCATCTATTATTCCTCTCAGCGACAGCTTCAAAAAAGAATATTAACCTTTGGACTACCTGCTAGTTCTCTCAACAACCTAAATTTGCCCAAACATATATATGAAGATAAAATTCTATCAAATTTATTTATTGCTTAAACGAACCTGAGTTAAAATTTATTCGAAACGAAAGTTGTTCGATATGTTATTCAAATTTGAATATCATCATTAGAATCTTATTCACCACAGGCAATGATATAAGAGGTCTTGGATGTTGCTTCTAAAAATACTTATCTGATACATAAATCAGTATATATTCAAGTTAGGTAAGAGAGTTAAAAAGTTACCTACACTTGAAATCTAAACTATGAGATTTTATGTTTTAGGCTATAGCAAAAAGGCAAAATTTGTCCACTCAGTACTTAGCGGACCAACAAGAGAACCGATTCCAATAATGTGTTCTGGAGTGGCTTACAAAAAAATGGGTAACGATATCTAAAATTTTGATTTTGATTTTGACTTTTAGGCAATTTCAATCCTACTCTTAAATTGAACAAATTCACTTTTAATAATTCAAATCAATAAATTTAAACCGTACAAGTTATTAATATGATAATGACTTTGTTACCGGTCTCATTGAAGTTGACACTCCGGCACCACCACCACAGCCGAGAACCGGCAAAAGTTCGCGCACAACACAGCCTCCACGAAGATACCGGGATTTCATATAGTATTTTATATTATTAACTGTTAGGATATTATATGGTGAGGGTATATATTACATTTTAGGATGTTGGTATACTGCCACTTTAGGATATTACATTTAGAATATTGCACAGCTTGCCACGTGAGGTGGTTACCAGTCACTGGCTGTCATTACATAGGGGCGAGAAACATATTAGAAAAGGAGGAAAAAAAATATTCATTCAGTTTTTCTGCCACTCGTCTTGTCGCTTCTCTCTCTCTCTCTCACCTCCCCCCCTCCTGTTCACCGTCTCCATCCTTTCCCCAGAACTCCCCTCTTCCCTTTACTTCCACAAGAAATCAGTGCTTCTGCAGGTAAATCGGTCAGGGATCGGCTTGAATGCAACAGTTAGAGAAGCGTCCTACTAGACTTTTATCTCTTGGACCTTTCTTCCTCCAGTGGGTTGAGTTCTTGAGCCAGCTTAATGGTCGCGTATCCATCACTAGACCCCTATGTCGGGAGGTTTCAATTTTCAACTCCTGGCATATTCGTTGAAAGGATGCCAACTATAGGCCTGCATGCAAGTTCCTTCCCCAGGTAACCTACTGATTCACCATTCAATTGATAGGGATTTAATTCAATCTTTTGTGAATTATACTGGTGTGGGTAATCTTCTGCATTGATTTCCTATTGATGTTTTTTTTGCTATAAATGGAGGGATTCTCTACACCTTGAATCACAAATTGTCTTCACTAGTCAAGCGGTAGGGGAGTTTGGAGCTGGCATGAAGCTCACGCTACCACAAGTCGGGATCAAAGGAAGTACTTCTCCAATGTTTGAAGGTGAAATCCGAGGATGCACTCAAAGTCTGCTTTTGTTACTCTATTTTGTGTGGGAAGCCGCCTTTGTTGCCCTTTCTCATGCATGTCCCAAAATCGGACCCACTATTTCCGTGTAAAATCCAAAATTTGGGCGGTGGCTCTCTATTTTGCCCCTCGGCGCCAAGCGATTCCCTCTGCAGAACTATTTTTGACTCTGGGAAGATAGAGGATTTCTTCTCTTACCAACTTATAATGTGCTGTTCTTATAGTTGAGATTTCATTCTAGGGCCAAGAGTCATTTTTTTATTTTTCTTATTTCATACTCTCGGCTGCCCAAAGCAGGCTGTGCTAAGTCTTGGGACTTTTCTTAGTCGTTGAGAGTTTTCTTATGATACCCGCCTTAGGTGTGTGTCCTTAGGTTGATTGGATGACTGTAATCAAGTTGCTACTCCACGTATTCTCATTTTCTTCTGAGTCATACGTCTACTGTTGTAAACTTGTTGTACGTTATAAAATGAATTACTGAATAGAACTTCCAAAGTATTACTTGTTATTGGGTCCAATATTTTTGTATGATTTGAATAGTTGAAGCGTTTGAATGTTGCTTTCTATTGTGTGATTTTTGGCAGTCTGAAAACTAGGATTATTGATAACTCAGTTTTCTAACAATTTGATCAGTAATAATAAGTCCTAAATGCATGGTTGAGATGTAAACTAACCTAACTTGTCTCAAGCTCATTAGGGTTGCATGTCATCAGTCTACCATCGCTTTGGAAAAGGGGCATGTCAGGGAATCGTTACCCATGCTATGTCGCCAACTCATCTATCTAGGCCTCTCAGCCATTAGGATGTTAGCGTGCTACACAGGGAGGTGAAGTGTTGATTAACATGATTGACCCAGCAAACTGATATGCCACGACATTCTACGATGTGGACACATATTGCGGTCATCATAGAGGCACGCTTCTTCGATATCCTCAAATGGCACCACTCTTGGGTCAAGGCATTGGATATTTCGACTCTCGACCTTTGCCGCTTTCTGCACTTCTTTTCTTGATTCAAATCGCTCTACTTTAATTCGCCTTTCTTACTTTCTATGACACCCCCTGGTGTCAACGTGATCCAATCTGTTCTTACTTCCCGTGATGTTGAGTTTTTGTATGTCCGAAATAACATCCCAAGCACGATCTTATATGTGTTGTCCATTAATGACGATAGGGCTTGCTTCCCACGGCATGTATTCATCACCATTTATGAGGCCCATCTAAATGGAGGCCTTTGAATCCCTTTTTCTCATGAGTTGTATGAGATCCTGGTGTCTCTAGGCATTCCGGTTGTGTGCCTCCACCCCAATATTGTCCAATACCTAGTTTCTTTGTGCGTCTTCTACCACCATGAGAATTCCTTGGATACTTTAACTGTGAAGGTGATCTTCCGGATTAACCAGGAGACAAACTGAATTTCATCCACCCCACGCAGCACTATCGAATAAGTGGGGAAATTTCATACGCAATAGAGGGTTGGAAAGACTTATTTTTTTATTTGTCGATCCATTTTGATTGTACCCTTTCTAATAAATGGGACAGAGTGGAGGCCACCTATGTTAGAGATATCTTGGGCTGGGAAGAAGCTTTGACGAAGCTATTGCTATGGTGGAGAAGCATTCTAACTCCTTCCATCAAAAGGACTACTGCCTGTCTACAAGGGCACTGGCACTGGCTGAGTGGGAGTTCTAGGTAGAAGGGGTGCATGTCATGGCTTTACCGCTTACAAACCCAAGAGGAAACTGGGGACATTGTACATCCAGGATTCTCCTAAGAAGGCAGCTAGTCAAGCAACACCGTCTCGTTCCTCCTCCTCTAACTCAAACCTGGTCATTGCGGAAATGGTGCAAAATGCTGGCGAGTCGTCAAGAAGGCCGGGCTTCATCCCATCTTCCCTGGTTCGAGGAGGTAACTAGGTCTGCCGAGAGCAATGAGCCCCTTGTTCCTTTTTCCGTGAGAACAAGTGACCCCGAAACTGGCGAGCCAATCAGTGCTCCAACCATAACCTAATGCAGGGTCCTTATTGTTATCATTTCATCACCCAAAGAGCCTGCACCCAACCCTTCTACTGTTTTTGTTGATAAGGGTCCTAGCAGAGATCAAGTGGTCGAGGCACTTGTAGGGAATAACACGGAGGCGGGGGTAACTGATGAGGCGCCTCCCTTGGAGGCTATGGTGCTGAAGTTTCAAAGGTTTCAAATGTTCCTCCTTCACCTCCAATCTCCGGGGTGCCCTATGGAAGTCATACAATGCCTCTACTACGTTGGACGACTCCACCTACTTCTCCGCTTGGGGCTCCGCCGAGTCTTTCGTCCCAGAAGAGTAGCCTTTCATTGAGGTATGAGTGATGTAGTTTCTTGGTTTCATACTTGTTGTCATCATTGTCTGACTGCTTGGTCTTTTACTTGCAGTCATAGGAGGTGTTATGCTTGATGGAGACTTGCTTGTGCCAGTAAGAGGCAATGATATGCCACTGGGACGTTAAGATCTCCTGCTTAACCAAAACACGTGTCGATATGGTTGTGCTCAAATAGATGGAGAGCCAAGTGACTGCTACCAATGTCGAGGCTATACAGAATCAAGAGCAAGCTACTAGCCTCGACCTCGAGCTGTTTAAGTCCCGGGTGAGATCCCAAGAGCTCAAAGAGGAGAAATTTTGAACTCTAGATCAGATCGTCATATTCAAGGATGAGCTTTGTGCAGGATTTAGACTCAGAGAACGGTGCCGAATCCAATCAATCAGGCGAATCTGAATCTCTTTGAAATCAGATCCAGGTACGTATTAATTTTAATAATAAAAAGTTAATATTTTTGTTTTTGATTTTATTTTTATAATATTTTATATGATAGACCGACTCTCTCTTACAGCTCCATGGCATGTCCATTTCACCACGCTCTCAGTTGCTTAATCACAATGAAGCAGCTGGGGCAGCAAAACCCCATTCTATCCTTCGACCCTTCCCGGGCAAATCAACAGAGACCTAAAACAGTTGAGCCCTTAATCACAAAGATGCCAAACCACCTGACCCCCCTTCAAATCCTCAAATTTTATTGTCACCAGGGGTGGAGATTTTCTTCAACTGCAGCTCGACAGACCCTAGTGAAGAAGCCAGACCAATGGTCACAGATGACGAACAACTCGGACCAAATGAAGATAAGGAAGATGAAGCCATTGGAGGGGCTTTTCTCCCACCCTTTAATTGTCTTAATGCCGATTGTCTCAGGGAACCGCTCAGGGCAGCTAGGAAAGGATTCAGAAGTGAGTTCAGGAAGGTATACTTTACTCGGAAACCTGATACTATTACCATTGTCAAAGCCCCGTCAGTGGGAGGAAAGCTGATAGATTGATCGCCAATTTATGTTTTGATGGTTCTGCCATAAGCAAGGCTAGAGATTTCTCTGGGAGAGTTTTTGTAACACCAAATACCAAAATATGATATATGACTCTCATAAATTAATTAAAATAAATAAATTTCTAAGGATAATTATGGGTTTGAGTCAGAATTTAAGTATTTGATGGTTTGAGAGGGTGCCTAAGGGATGCAAGAGTCACATATGAGCGTATTTGAGGTAGTATCTTCACACATGATGTACATATGAAGAACGCTAATGTGTGTTTGTTTCAGTAGTTTAGCATTTGATATGCATTTGATGGGTGCATGTATGTTGGTCAATTATAATCTTCATGACTAATGCATGCATGATTGGCGCAAATACACCAATCTGTTATTTAAGAACATTTAGCTTTTTTAGCCCCTTTTTTGATAGAGAGAATGAAAAGAGGAAAAGAGAGACAAGAAGAGAAAGGAAGGAGTAGGAAAATGATTTGAAGTGATTTTAATTTCACATCAAGACAAATGTATTTAAGCCATTTTTTCAATTAGTACTAAAAATTTTTAATATATTAATTGAAACAAAAATTAGCCATGTCTAAATTCGCACGTATGTAACAATTTATCATCTTTCTTAATTTTAAATTGCATCCATGCTGATCTTGTTCATAGAATATGATGTATTCGAGGCTTGTGTCTTATTTTAAAAATATTGTCACGAAATCCTAGAATTATCGATTAGTTGGTCTTTTATGTTTCCTTTTGTTCAATAGTTTGATGAAAACTCTACAACTAGTTAAAGAAAAGTCATTTATTTTCTGAAGTTGAAAATTTATTCATCTATGTAGAGCCCTTTTTTATCTATACAAAGATCTTTATAGAGAATTGATAGAATATATTTGGATATATCCTAATATATTAATTTGTAAACTAAGATTGTTATCCATAGGTTAGAAATGTGGTGTTTGTCATCGCATATAGGGCGTAATATATAGTCATCCTACATACGAGTATTTAATAGTGTCATACGATTCAAACTATGTGGTAAGAATAGGTAGTTTGACCTTCAATGCTCTACTTCCATAGGTCAGGTTTATCACTAGCTATTGGTTATTAGTTTTTGGCATTTTGCATATGATTATTATCATTTGTTCTCCTCACTGTTTTACCATAAATATCAACATATGTGTGTACGTGTGTTAAATTTACTCTTGTCATATTCGTCACTGCTCATATTGGCGGGTATGAATTATTTGTAAGGTATTTGGATCGGAGGAGCTGTCGGAAGAACTAGCTAGAAGTTGTCCTTATTGTACTTTATAATCCTAATTGATGTATGGAAATAATTTGAGCATGTGTGATGTTGGAATATTTTGTAGTTGTGGCCTGTGAGCCTTAAACTGTTGTTCGATAATCATAATGCTGGATATTAGAATGTAGATGATTTTCCTTCATTTGTTGATGCTGGATATGTAGATGATTTTCCTTCATTTGTTGTTGATGATAAGTAGGTACAAATCATTTAGTGCCAAACATAGAAAATTTGGTTGAATACCTTATCTATGGGAGACAGAGTATATAAGTAGTCAAGCATATTGACATAATTTGTATTTGATATGCCTAAAATTATTGAAAGTATGTGTAGCCATTTCTCAAATTAATTTGTAAATAATCAAAACTCAGATTTGGTACATGATTTATATTTTTGTATTGATTTGTATTGGGTTTTGATTTGAAATTGGATTTAAAATTCGTCAATTTTGCCCACAGATGGGTCTTAATATTTCTCGTACAAATGATTTTAACTATATATTTTGATTCGGACCTTTAGACTATTTGTTACGATACTACTTCGACTTCTGCGTACACTATTGGATTATCCAACTATCGGATTCTACCCCAAATCACGAGCTAATAGGGCCTTAGATTTGCACTTGGACTAAACATCTGCTTATTGTAATCGATTTGAATCGCTTCTATTTTTATATATAAATATATATATGTATATCCCGATGAGAATTATTTGCTGATTGGATATTTATTTTGGATTTGGATATTCGATTTGAATACAATACTACCATTGGGTTTTGGATCTTGTTGGATTTATTACATTGACTATTTGGATTAATTCTATTATTTGATTGGATATTTATCAATTTGATCATCCATTTGATTTATTGGACTCGTTTTATTTAAATATGATATTTATTGAGCGCTATGCTCACATTTCCTATTTTACCCATTCAGAGTAGATGGCTCAGATTCATTGTTGGAGTAGGACGAGTTTTAGAGCAATATCGTATTCTCTGGTGAGTATTAGATTTATTTTGATTGTGATTTCACCACATGCATCATTATATTTTATGGATGGATTTTGTTTGGGCTATTTTTCGATATTGGAGTCGGCCGAACTTGGGCCTTTAGACTGTATATTGAGAATTATTAGGTTGATTTCTTTATGTGAATGAGTTGTTATTATTTAGTTTTTCCCATACGATTATTTGTAAAACAAGTCATATTTAAATCGTTCAGACGGTTATTCAAAGAGGTCCTGTGCGGGTTTTGATTTATCGTGTCCCATGTAATTGGATTGTTACAGTCGGGTTTGGGATTTATGAAAATAATATGTATATAGAATTATAACTAATTATTTAAATTGACCTATTTCGATTGAGTTCGTGACATTATAAGTCTAAATAGTAGTGTTTTAACCTAAAATTATCAGAAGTATATGTTACAATTTTTCAAGGTTTAGCATTTTGATCATTGGTTCTCAATTTTGGCATGTTTTAGTTTTTTGGAATTTTTACATGCATTATATTTGATATTTAAAATGTTTGGCCTTTGAAATAATCGTAGGTTTTGGATACATTGTTCAAATTTATTTGACTCTGAATATTTGAGCTTTTTGAAATCCTATGACATGGATTTTAAACTTTTGAGCATTTAAAATTATGTAATATTCGGATATTTAG
>JAOVVI020018054.1:0-10456 GCA_028571085.2 Nepenthes alata
AAGAAAGCACCCAACTTAGAAAACATACAGGCACAATATTCGAACCTGTCCACTCCCAAGATGGCCAGCAAAAAGAGACCCAGATTTGGCCTAGGCCGGTTTGACTTAGTCAATGGAGCAGATCGGATTGCAGCGCAGCAGCAAAAAAGAAAGAAGAAAGAGAGAAGAGAGAAGAAGGCACTGAAGGCGCTCATGTAAAGCTGTCGTTGCCACAAATCCTGTCACCAGACGGCCATCACCGTGCCCAGCGATATCACCTGTACAAACTTCACCGGTGTTCTTCAAAGCTCTCTCTCTGATTCCTCAAACCACGCACAGATTGCTGTTCGACATTTCTTCTCGCAAGAAATCAATTTCATTTCCAAATCGGCATTTGAAGGTATAAAATTGATTTCAGTCCAAATAGGCATTTGAAGGTGGAAAAACCTATTTCAATTCAAATCAGCTGAGGAAAATCCAAATCGGCATTTGAGATGCAAAAAATACGATTTCATTTCTAAATCGGCATTTCCTCTCACAACAAATTGGTTCCAAAATCCAAACCACGCACATATTGGCGGTTGACATTTCATCTCACAAAAAACCGGTTTCGAATCCAGATAGGCATTTGAAAGTGTAAAAAACTGATTTCATTTCTAAATCGGTATTTGCTCTCCCTCCAGCAGCAAACACGTTATCTCATCCAATTAAAGTTCACTATGGATTTCTGTCTCATGTTTAGCCGGTTCAGATTCCACTCCGACGATTCCTCTCTCATTCAGCAGCAAGGATTCGATCTGGCGTTATGTTTCTCAAACAAGTCGGTCGAGATTTACTCCTGCGAGCAGTTCAAATTACCAGGATAATCTCTAGCAGTAAAATTGAAACCGGTAAAATTTGAGGTGATCAAACACTCCGTCAGAATTCCCCTCCGAAATTTCGCACTATGGAATTTACCACACCGCCAGAATTCCACTCCGGATTATTAGACTCCGTCAAAATTCCGTTAGAAAATTGACTCCGGGATTTTGCACTCCGAAAATTTGCATTCCGTCAGAAAATACGACTCCGGATTTATGCACTCCAGAATTTTGCATTCAGTCAGAATTCTACTCCAAAAATCGCACTCCGTCAGAATTCAGCACTCCGAAAATTTTCAGTCCGTCAGAATGGACTCCTGAATTTGCACTCCGGAATTTTGCCATCCGTCAGATACTGGACTCCGGATTTTGCACTCCCTGAATTTGCAATCCTCAGATATTGGACTCCGGAATTTCGCACTACGAAATTTTGCTTTCCATCAGAAAATGGACTCCGGATTTTGCGCTCAAAAATTTTACATTCCGTTAAAATTGGACTACGGAATTTTGCCCTCCGGGATTTTGAAATAAATTAGATATTGGAATCCGGATTTTGCGCTCCCGTATTTTGCATTCCGTTAAAATTGGACTATAGAATTTTGCACTCCGAAATTTTGCATTCCAAAGAATTCCACTCCAGGAAATTGCACTAGGTAGAATTCAGCACTCCGGAATTTCGCAATCAAACAAAAATGGACTCCGGATTTTGCAATCCGTTATTTTGCAATAGGTCAGATATTGGACTCCAGATTTTGCACTCCTGAAAATTGCAAATTGTCAGAAAAGGACTCCGAATTTTGTACTCCAGAATTTTGCAAACCTTCAGAAAATGGACTCCGGATGCTGCACTTCTGAATTTTGCATTCCGTCAGAATTGGACTCCGGAATTTTGCAATCCGTAATTTTGCAATCCGTCAGATTTCAGCACTCCGGATAATGAGCTCCGTCAGAATTCCACTCCTGTATATTGCTCCTTAGAATTCCACTCCGGAAATTGTGCTCCTTGTAATTCCACTCCGGATAAAGAGCTCCTTCATAATTCACTCCGGTATTGTGCTCCTTAGAATACCACTCCGGAAATTGCACTCCGTTGGAATTCCACTCCGGATAATGTGCTCCGTAAATTCCACTCCGTATATTCTGCTCCGGAAAATTGCACTCTTGAATTTTGCATTCCGTCAGAATTGGACTGCGGATTTTGCACTCCGGAATATTGCAATCCGTCAGAAATTGGACTCCGGAATTTGCACTCTGGAATTTCGTATTCATCAGAAATTGGACTCAAGAATTTTGCACTCCGGAATTTCAAATTCATCAGAAATTGGACTCAAGAATTTTGCACTCCGGAATTTCGCATTCCGTCAGAAATTAAACTCCTAAAATATTGCACTTCGTCAGAATTCTACTCCGAAAAATCTCTCGCAAATTTCAGAATGAGCCTTTGAAGGTGTAGAAATCGATTTCAACTTCAAAATCGGCATCTTCTCTCACAAGGAACCGGTTCAAGTTACATATGTTGTAATACATTCTATAGTGAGTGATCAGACCCGATACAACAATTTTTATCAGTTATCTTCTAGCTGTTTCAACTGCTTCACTATATACCGATTCCAAGATGTTATGCTTGGGGCTTCGCCCCTAAACTCTCACGGAATTGAGATCGTCCAGCATTCAAAAACCAAGCTCAGATTAATAACCTGGTCACCCAAACGGCCACTAGTAACAAGACATGACGGTTCCAAACCTCGGTTACATCACTGAGCGGCCTAAACGAGGTCAAATTCTAAACCTCGGTTACATCACCGAGCGGCCCAAAAAATGAGGTCGATTTTTAAACCTTGGTTACATCACCGAGCGACAAAAGATGAGGTTGATTCCTAAACCTCGAGTACATCATCGAGCGGCCCAAATGCGGTCCAATTCTAAACCTCGGTTACATACCGAGCGGCCCAAAAGCGGTCAAATTCTAAACCTCTGTTACATACCGAGCGGCCCAAAAGCGGTCGAATTCTAAACCTCGGTTACATACCGGGCGGCCCAAAAGCGGTCGAGTTCTAAACCTCAGTTACATACCGAGCGGCCCAAAAATAGTCGAATTCTAAACCTTGGTTACATCACCGAGCGGCCTAAAAGTGGTCGAATTCTAAACCTCAGTTACATCACCGAGCGGCCCAAAAGAGGTCAAAGTTTAAAAAAAAACAGACTTTCCAAAGATGGTAAGTCGATAAAGTCAAACAAACAGTATCCCATTAGAAACATGCCGGGGGTTGAAAATTTTGAACCACCCGGCATGGGGGGCTAATGATGGGTTCAGTAAAACCCGACCCAAGAAAATCGTTCAAAACCACTTTATCTAATCCAATGGCGGTTATCTTCGACGGTTGGTTACGGATAAGTGTGACGGGCGGTTAACTACGGCGGTTAACTATGGACGCCGTCTATATATAGACCTCATCCAAAGAAAGAAAGGAGGAATAAGAGAGAAAACCTCCAAAAACCTCCAAGAGGAGGAAAAGGGAGAGAAACGGCCAAAAATGGCCAGAAGGCTTGGATTTGTTTTGTGCTCCGTCCAGATCCACATCCCAAAAAGCCATCTCAAGCCAGGGATCCAAAAAGAAGAGATTCTCTTTCTCTATTATTGGAAGCATGGCTTCCACAAAACACTCCACCCACCAAATCTACACCCTTCATTTATCTTTCTATATTCTTGGAAAGATTTCTGACTTGAGCGTCGGAGGGTTTACGGTGGGAACAATTCCCGCCGACCTCTGACCGTTAGTTTTCAGTTGTGTTGCACAGGACTCAGATTCAATACTATGGAGATGGATCCGCGTCAGATCGACCAACAAGAAGATCCGATTTGCGGCCCTTGACCCGTAGGACAATCCGAATTTCTGGTACGCAACAAGATCGATATAAAAGAACGGTTGCAGCGATACTATACCTGAAAGTCAGATGGTTCTATTATTAAATAAGGACAGCTGTTAGAATTGTCAGTAACGCCTCACATCACAGATTTGAAGTGGCATCATATACACACATTGATCTCATGTACCGGTCAATCAAATGATACTTCTAATTATAAATAAAAACCTCAAATTAGAAGAAACAAAAAGAAAAAAAAATGGAGGAAGTAAAGGTATTCAATCAATCGAGTATACAATAAGAGTATAATCCTCAAAATATAAATTAATCCCTATCCTCTTTCATTATCGATATTTTATTCTTTATAATCTTTTCAAATATATTAGAAAGATTATTAACTTAAACGTCGAATGATATATTTGAGAATGAATCATATATACATTTTATATTTAATTTATTTTATTATGGTATGTAAGATTTTGATTAATAATTTTAAAATGTAGACCTACTTGTATTTAAATATTCAAGTAAAATTGTAAATTTCCTAATTTATACGGTTGATTTAAATTTTCAAGATATAACATGTAAGATACAGGAAAAATGCACAGCTAATACTTCTAAAAATAATGTCAGCAGTTAACAAAAATCAATTTTATTTTTGTATAATTTTATTTATTTAAAAAATAAAGTAAAATTGGCCATATATTTTAATTCGTATTTTGATATATATATTATTATCATGTCAGAAATTTTTTATAAATTTAGAAAAATGTAATTAGAAATTTACATTTAAATTTTTATATGTAATTAATTTGAATAAAAATTGGTAGTAAAAATTTAAATTAAAAATTTGATTCTTAAACTAAAAAAAATATTTATTGAAGATATTTAAAATAATTTCTTTAGATAAAAAAAAAGTCTAGAAGAAATCCCGATGCGGATAAAAGTTAAACGCTAGCACGAGGCGCGTGAGCTCTAAAACTGTTGAGAAAGCAGAAAAAAATAAAATGTCGCCATCACTAAGTTGGCCCTTTCATCCTCGTCCCCATTATCAAATATTTACAAATTCTAAAGCGAAACGAACGCTCATCAGCATGTCTCCTCTCTCCTTTTCATGAGTCATGAATCTCCTCCTTTATGCCTCCTCTTCATTCTCTCTCTTCAGAAAACACTAACGCCTATTACCTTGCATATTATTGAAACGGGTAAACTCAGAGGACATCATTTCGGACATGGGAGGAAAATATGCAGGTCGGTTTTAAGTTTTTCTTGTTTCAAATTTGTGTGTTCTGGGCTATTCTGCAACCTAAAGTGGTGATTTTCTGAGTCTAGGATGTTCTACTTGACAATGTATGTTGAACTAAGGTTAAAACAGGCATTGTATTGTTATTTGAATGGGTTGTTATTTTGTTTTTTAACTTCTTTGTAAGGGGTACTTTTTGTGTTCTTGACAACGGTATTTGAAGATGTTGTCTCCAACTTGTTCCTTGTGAGTTTTGAATGTGTGGGATCGGTTGTTGCATGTTGATGGTGTTTTGTGTTTTTCTTGCCCGGTCTGTTTCAGGTAATATTTTATCAACCGTTTTGAAAAGTATAATAAATTGCAAAAACATGTCGAAATTACAGAAGGCGGAAAATGGGTCTAACGGAGAGGCTTGCATGTAAAAAATATCTTGCGATTTTTTTTTTTTTAGTGTGAAGGCTTTTTCTTTTTGGGGGGGGGGGGATGGAGGAAATATTGGCTTCAAATAAGCTTTACACAGATAGACTGTTCTTCTGAGTTTATGTTGATGTATGATGGTGAAACAAATATTGGTGGATGACATATCTTTCCTAAGCTACCTTTATGGGAAAGATCAAACTGTGTGCAATGGTGACAAATGGATTTGCGTTCAGGATTCTGAGTATTCATGTAATTGAAGGTTATGATATGGATTTTGTTTCCCAGTAATAAGGGAGAAACTGTGATGTAACTAGAAAGGCTTTGGAGAGAAAAAAATGAAGGTGCATGATGAGAACATGTTCAAACATTACATATGATAATACGACTTAAGCAAAATAGATTAGTGGAAAAGGATTGGTGCACACCCTATAACTTTTAGGTTATGTTTGTTTGATGCCCATAAAGAGAGGGGACTCTCATTAAATTTTTATACTAAAAGGTGTATAGTTAATTTATTTTATTGGGAATCAAATTACTTTAGCAAATTGAAATCCTTTTCTTGTGGGCATTTGATGAGAATACCCACATCTGTAAATGAGGTAATTTGATTGCCTTTCAATACTAGTTGATTACCATCTCCTTTCATGGAAAAGGGCATGCGTCTACTTTTCTGGTTAAAGTATACTGATTGCATACAGAATAGACAGTTGTTTAGTGATTGCTTCCTACTGAGCGTTTATCCAAACACAAGTATGGATTTGGAAGGAATGGGAATGTGAATTTAGTTTACTGATCCTTTCATTCCAATTGCCGTTCAATTAATAATAACCTTGCTTGGGTTTTGAGCCATCAATGTTGAATAAAATTACAACTCTTGCTTTAGTATACTTATAGAAATCTTCTTTATTTTCTCCACCAGATCCAAGAGAACATTCCTTGCAGGGTACAAGCCATCAAATCCTTCTTTTAGGTCTATCCCTCCCATTTCATTTGCCAGTAATTTTAATCAAGGACTCTATGTGAATGGCTTACATTATTTACTTTGCAAACAAATCATTTTAAATGAATTTCCTCTATAAGGACCTAATTTCTAGCCTATTAGGAATGAGTTTGATCCTTACTATATCTATAAATCCGTGCCATTGAGTTTTTCATTCAGCTATATTTAGTTGTTCCGTATGTTTTTCTTTATTACTAACATCCTCATACATATATGATTGCTAGTCTTAAAGCCTTTTAATTTTTCCTTTTACCTTTATTGGTATTTGATTATCACAATGATGTAGTTCCTAACCATATAAATAACAAACTAAACAACCTGGATGACCCGACCTAGACTCTAGAAAGACAATCTACACAGGATTATTAATGCAACGTGCATGCGACGATTGGAGAATTATTCCAAACATAATTAGTTATCAATTGTTTCCAAGGTTTAGTTGAAGTGATCTTCTTGGCCAGTTTAGCTGATAATATGCCTCTTCAATATTTTGTCATTATCTTCTATTTAAAGAAGTTTTATGTTTTAGATTAGGCAGGTTGAATTGTAATTAATTGTTAAGTGAGTTTATTTCCTTAAAGATTATTTGATTTTCTACATTGGTTCTAAGAGTTCCAAATGGTTAGGATTGTGTGTCCCTAGTTTGATCAAACATATCCCTTATGGCTGTATCAATTGGTATTAGAAAATGTATGCTTTGAGAATCACGAGGAGATGGAGGTAGAAATGCCCCTATCTTAGAAATACATCTTTGCAAAGATATGGTGGAGCTACGATGGAGCAATTCTGAATTGCAAAAGATGGTGGACTACCTTTTGTGATGGGAATGAGATCAAAATCACCACATTATCAAGAACCAACAATTCTTCATGCCTATTGAGCCCCTGATGAATGATGATGAATTCGTAAACTCAACTCTCATTTCCCTTAGATCCCCCATCATACTACACAGCTTGCCTGCACGAACTACACTGCCTCCTATCTTGATAGAATGATCACCACAGGTAATCCCTACCACAAACAAATCATTTTCTATAGAGTCATTAACTTGAGCCCTCGAACATGCTAACAAATGTATCTGAGTCGACGTTCCTGACTTTGATGGTAAGCTTGATCATGAGGCTTTTGGAGATTGGATTGCCGCTATTAAGGTTTTCTTTGGTTGGAAGGACATGCCCAAAAATTGAAAAGTCAGATTTGTAGCCATCGAGCTATGAGGACCCACCATCATATAGTGGTAGTTTTATCAAAACAACTAAGAGTGGAGAGGTTATACCTGAATAAACACATGGGCAAAATGAAATTAAAATTGACGAGAAATACTTACCAATTAATTACTCATAAGTCTTGTATCATAAATTCCATCTTTTGAGACAAAAGTTTGATCAATGTGTAGTAAGCTATACCAATAAATTTTATATGTTTCTTAGCTGAATCGAATTACCAGAGATCGATGACCAATTAGTGGCCTAATACCTAAGCGGCCTAAAGCCTGCCATCCAGGAGTAGCTCACTTTACACTACTTGTCATTTTTAGAGGAAGCCTTCCAAATGGCCCTTAAGGCTGAGGGAAAATTGAGGTCCCAAAGGATTGAGAGATTCTTCAACTTTGGAACTAGAAAGTCCAACACCTTGTTTCTCAAAGCCTATCCAACTGGAAAGGGAAAGGAACAGGTAGGTACGCCAACTGGTTTTTTTGACTGGAGCAACAACGTTGCCAACCAGATGGACAGATGCATTCGTTGTGGAAAACCAGGCACCGTTCTTACAAATTTCGCAAAAGGGCTGTGAGGTCTGCGTCCAGCTAGCTGATGAAGTATCTGAACCAATCATTGAACCAATAGAAGGAAACCATAATGATTTGGAGGAGATCTGCGAACCGGACAAAGAGGTCGAGTTCCTAGTGGTTCAACTAGTCTTAACTACCCCTCTAATGGCAAACGATAATGATTGGTTACAAATAATATTTTCCACACTTATAGAATAACTCATAGGAAACAATGCTGGGTTGTTATTAATTTCGGCAGCTGTGTTAACTTGGTCTCTATGTTGATGGTCACAAAATTAAATTTTATCGGTAAGGCTCACCCAAAGCTCTATCGGGTATCATGGCCTATGAGAGGCGGAGAAATTGATATCCGAGAGCAATGTGCCATCCAATTTTCAATTGGAAAGTACGAGGACATGGTCTAGTTAGATGTTATCACAATGAGTGCTTGTCACATCCTCTTGGGTAGGTCATGGCAACACGACCGTCGTGTACAACATGACGGGTACAACAACACCTATACGTTGACCTTCCAATTTTTTCTTCTGCCTGAAGATGCCCGGTCATCAGTAAAAGGTACTAATTGAATTTTTCTATCAATGAAAGAATTTAAGGGGCTATGTTAGGAGAATGCTCCAATTTATGCCCTAGTCGCTTGCACAGTTGATCGGGAAGCGTCCGTCGCTATTCCCTAGGAAATAGTCCAGTTGCTCCACAAATTCTCCCATGTTGCACTTGATGAATTGTCCTCTAACCTCCCACCCAAGAGGAAAATTCAGCACCGAATTAATCTCGTGCCCAGATCCAATCTCCCCAACTGCCCTCACTACTAGATGAGTCTCTAGGGGCATGATGAAAAGTGATTGAGCTTCTTCGAAAAGGGTACATACAAGAAAGCATCAGCCCGTGCATTGTCCTGGCCTTGTTAACCTTAAAAAGAATGACACTTGGTGAATGTGTGTTGATGGTCAGGTTATAAGCAATATTAAAATCTAGTATCGTTTCCCACTTCCGAGACTCGACGACATGCTTGATATGCTACACGGTGCTCAAGATTTTTCCAAAGTCGACTTAGGAAGTGGATACTAAAAGATTCAGATCCAACCCGGTGACAAATGGAAGACTGCTTTCAAAATGCAAGGAGGTCTTTTATGAATGGCTCATGCACCACTTGAGCTGAGCAGTGCTCCTAGCACTTTTATACGTTTAATGAACCATGTGTTCAAGCCCTACATAAAAAAAATTGTGCTAGTATATTTCGACGACATCCTCATATTCAGCACTAATGTTGGGCAGCATCTTGATCATATTTGACAAGTTCTGCAAGTTCTATGACAAGAAACATTATTTGTAACACTAAGAAATGCTCCTTTATGAAGCAGCAGATTGTATTCTTAGGGTTTGTAATCTCTTCTCATGGCATAACTATGAGTATGGGAAAAGTGTGGGCCATCCTTGAGTGGCCAATTCCTCACACGATCATTAAGGTAAAGAGTTTCCATGGCCTAGCCACATTCTACCAACAATTCATTAGAAATTTCATTTCTCTCGTTGCTCTCATTGCTGATTGTATGAAGAGTGGACAGTTCTCATGGACCCAATAGGTCGAGGAGAGCTTCACCTTGGTTAAACAAAGGCTAACGTAGGCCCTGGTGTTAGCCCTTCCCAATTTCACGAAAGTATTCATGGTAGAATGTGACGCTTCTCATGTCAGCATTGGCATAGTCCTAAGCCAATGAGGCTGTTCGATCTCTTTTTTAAGTGAGAAGTTAAATGAGTCCAAGAAATGTTATTCAACTTATGATATCAAATTCTATGCGGTAGTCCAAACTCTTTGGTTTTGGCAACGTTACCTAATACATCGAGAGTTTATCCTCTTTTTGACCATGAGGCCCTACATTTCCCGCACGCTCAAAAGAAACTAAATATCGACACGCCAAGTGGGTTTCCTTCCTACACGAATACACACTCGTCCTCAAGCTAAATCTGGTGCCTCTAACAAAGTGGCTGATGCCCTAAGCCGAAGGGTTTGTCTCTTCCAAACTTTATCTCATGAGATAATTTGTTTTAAATTTCTACCTGAAAGTTATCATGCTAATTCATATTTCTTAAAATTTTTTTAGCATTGCTCACATGGCTAAACCTAACCGATGGATTTATGTTATGAAGAATCAACTATGTATACCCAAGGGATCCTTGTGACTTCAAATTATTTATGAGCTTTACAGTGATGGCCACAGCGGACACTTCGGGCGAGACAAAACACTTGCTTTGGTACAAGAAAGATACTTTTGGCCAAAATTTAAGCATAATATAAAGCG
>JAOVVI020018055.1:0-10456 GCA_028571085.2 Nepenthes alata
AAATATCAATAAGCTTCATAGAAGTTATAATGAAAATATACAGTAACATAGATGTTCCTAACACTACAAAGCCATTAGAGCATGCTAATGTAAGCCCACAAGGAAGGGTGGGCATGGCAAGTTATCTGGCATACAAGATGCTGGTGCATGTCCTCATACAGTTAAGTTGAAAGGAAAATAACAGATTTAACAAAGGGTATTGCATCCCCCACCAAAAGAAATTGTGAAAGATACAAGAACCAGTTGTGAATGACTTCTGACCTTACTCTGCATATTAGCAAATGAAATTCAACAAAGCAACGGAAGTTTCCAGCCTTACCCAAAACATGAATGTGAATCTGTCCCACAACATATAGAAATTAAAAAAAAAAATCCTTGTAGAACCTTTATTATCCCAGTAAAATGCGCAGGTGCCAAAGCCAGACACAACTAGTTAAATGGATTAATCTAACTCAAACATAATGAGATAAACCTGAACAAACATAATAGCCAAATTTCCACAGTTTGACCCACTTTTAACATAGTTAATTAAACATAAACCTGGCATTAACATCAATAGTGTACAAGCCCAAACCTAAATAACCAGATTGCCAACCCCACAAAATATCTGTAAACATAGCACATAACAGGGATAAGCTTGACCTCCTTGTACATACTAATTCCAAAACTTAGTTAAAAATAATTCCTGCACTGCATAATGGAAAACCAATAGTTGCCCCACTTACTTCGGGTAATATTAAAGCCTTAATTAAGTAAACTAGTCTAAAATAAAGGTGGACATGAATCCCATTATCCTCCTCCCTAGGGCATTACTCTCCTTATTCCCCATACACAAAAACAGCACTTTTTTGTCCTGCCACTAGGCGGAAGGAAGATTGACTTATTTCATGCAAAGGTTACACATGAATTCATCAGTCAACCTAGGAAAATAAATGTTTTCCAGCCTTTCCCTAACCGCATTTGATACCAGCCAACTCCTTCGGTAGATTTCCGACAAAACAGAATTTTGCATTAGTCCTATGAGGACCTCCTTTTCCACAAGACTTGAATTCTGAAAGGATCTATGCCTTCCTAACACGGTTATAAAGATGAGTGGAATCTGAACCAAGAACAGGAACAATCTTCTACGGTCACCTGGGGAATGCCTGGGCTAATTGTACTTTCGATTGATTTTTACTCCCTAAGGTAATTGCAATGGTGATTTAAACATTAATGTAAGCGAACAACACTTATCCACATGCATGTACATGCACACAAAAAACATTAGCGGGAATTAGAAGAATAGGTATCATGTTCACCACCAACTCTCCAGGTCCTTTTGTCATGATTACAGTATAATTAAATGTGCATATAAGTTAAGGAGCATACATTTGCAGTAACATGCTTCACATTGCACAAGTGGTTACTATGGGCATTAGGTAATTGTTGCAGAAATCATGAACGTGAATTTTGTTTCAAACAAATCACTTCCAGCAAACCATGATCACGACCAACTCTCAGGTCCTTTCGTCATGATTACAGGACAATCAAGCATGAATCTAAGTTTAGGATCTTACATTTGCAGTTCATGCTTCACATTGCACAAGTGGCTACTATGGACATCAGGTAATGGTTGCGGAAATCATGAATGTGAATTCTGTTTCTAAGAAATCATTCCCAACAAATTGAAAGAAACAGCAATTCGAAAACCAAGATTGCAAAGCGGTTTGATGAAGCTTCCAATAAGTCATGTAACACTTACGATAAAGGATCGGACAGCACACTTCTCAATGACAGTTCCTTGTTCACATTATCTCGATCCGCCTGAAATTTCAAACTCCAACTTCAAAGTTCCGCGAGCATGTTGCAATGAATGAATTAAATATGAAATCACACCCCTTTTCGTTCCTTTTTTGGAGTTGGGGATAAGTTATTATGAAGCCTAGTTTATACATTTGATGGAAAATCTTAACAACCAAGCATCAAAGTGAGAGGACAAGGAGACATTGTGGGTAACACATACATGCTACCAGCAGAAGCTTTCTGGCAAGAGATTCTCATTATTGTTCAGTTTGCTAGATAAATATTATAACATAAAGACATGTGAGAGTCAAAACTTGACCTGAAACTTCTATTTTAAAGTTACAATCAAAATGCAAGGCAATTCGTTGAGTATCACTTTTCCTCGCAGAGATGCTGGTTCGATTCTAGCTTATGACAAGGCCTTTTTGGTCATATCCAGGTCATTGATGTGGTTAAAATATATACTTAATTCTGCGTTTATTTTATGATAAATCCTTCTACTTAAGTGGCTTCTAATTAACTTTTGTTTGTCATCGGTTAGGAAAAAAAAAAAGTTTTTAAAGGAACCATGACAAAATTTTACCCTACCCAATCTTATTTAGTGTTTTTGGAAAGATTAAGTCGAGCCCTGTAATTTTGTATCTACAAACGTCTGAATATTATGAATATAAATACAGATATAAATACTGAATATTATGAATATCCGTATTTTCATAGCCCTCTAATGATTTTGGGAAGTAACAGATGTTCACAATATCTGAATATTGGAGATCCACAAAGATAGGAAAGTTTGGATCTTGATTGTTTAAAGAGTTGGAAATCAATAATGCGGGATTTGCTTCTGAGATTTCAGGCAACTTGGAAGGAAAACTAGGTCAACTAAAGTGGACTTTTGATAAGAGACCTTTGCTATTAATTAGAGACCTTGGTTATTAATTAAAAGGAGACTCGCTGCTCCAAGGGGTGCTCTGTTTTGTTACTGAGAAAGGAAAGGGAGAAGGCTGCAGAAAGAGGGCAGAGAGAAAGAAAAGCAAAAATTCTACTCAACAGAGAGGAGTGACAGCCAGCAAAGTGTACAAATAGAAGCAGAACTGGGCAGGTTTCTTCTTCTCCTTTGCTTCTTCTTTTGTTTATTCCTTTTTTCAGAGGATGGACTCTAATATGTTCATGTTTGTTGTTTATTCAAATATGAACTAAGCTTTCATTACTAGAGTTTTAGATGTATCATTGGGTTGAACATGTTCTCCTGAAATTTATTCATGACACAACATTTTCTCTATATATTACTTCTTTTTATACTTAATACTTTTAAATGCTTGATTACTATTTAAAAGATTTCATATTGTATGTTAAGGTCAAGAGAAGATATATAACTGTTAATGAGAGAAGTGATATAAGATTTATTTTAGATTGAGATATACTATATGGACTTGTACAATATTTGAAGAGATAAAACAAATTTGATGTATGGTTATGTATTTCATTCACATAAAGATATGGTCATATATTTTATTCACATATAACCCGAGAAAAAATATTAAATATCCATAATTTCTTGGTTGGCATTGTGATTGAATGTTGTCCATAAGAAACTGAAATGTGATACACAGGAATATCTAGGTAAAACCTAAAAATATCATAGTATCGCTTTTTATTACGATTTCCATTGTGATTTGTTATTTCATCATTTAATTCAGTTGGATAGATAATTTTAGAATAATGCTCATTTTTGGTACTTAGTAAAAATTCAATCTTTTAAAATAGAATACTCGATTTACTACTTTATTACTTCTTACAATATCGTGCACTTGTGATTTCACACAGCATTCTTGTTATTCCTGTTTAGCATGCTCTCGCTAATTTCATGCAAATGTCGCAGGAAGACTAAAATGGACACAAAGAGAGACTCTTAATCTAGAGGAACATAATTTATTCACACTTTTCTTCATTTTGTCACTAAGGATGCTATCACAAGCAATGACAATAGAGGCTTGGACATATGTTCACTGAACTTGATGAAGAAAGCTTCACAAAATAGCTTTTAGGCAGGATCCATGTGAAATGCAGATAGAGATAGTAGTATCAAAGTATGGAATGACAGCTGTCATTTAGTGTATAGAACTAATCGAAACTTCCCATAGAGTCTATAAAAAACTGTTTAAAGATTTAGATGTTTCTTCAATTTATGCATGCCAGAAGTGGTAAGGGGGAGAGGTATCAGTTTGACAAGATAAAGGATTTGAAAATAAGCCTTCAGATATTGTTCCCAGCTTTTTGGGACTAGCAAAGGACAAGGTAGTCGACATAGGTTGCTTGGTGAAAGGGGCAGCAGTGTCAGATGCTGAGTTTAGGATGGTGAACAAGGAGGACAAGGTGCTCATATAACCTTTTCTGGATTTGCTTAGATGCTCAGGAGTTTCCTGATCAGGAGATTACTTCATCAGGTTGACTGCAAAAGCTTTGAGTAATTCTTCATTTAGGAATTATGGGCTCAAGAGAGTAGCAAAGGCAAGACCTTGCTGCACAAAGACATTTGGCAATGAAAAAAGCCCTCAGAAGATAAGTTCTTCTCATATATATGGCATTTCCATGTGTATTCCTAGTACGTGGAGTTTGTCATAATCATTGTTACCAGGCTCCCCAGTATCGCCTCGGAACTGCAATTCTGAATAGGCATACAACATTGGAAACTTTATGCTTGGGATGATAATGCTACATAATTATGTATTTCTTTCCAAAGAGATGAACAGCATCCCTGTTAAAAAACCAGAGCATACAATATCCACAGCAACACCAGAAAAAAGCAAGAGGAAACGACAAATCATAGGCTTCATCATTGTGCATGGGCCATGGTGTTGTCTTATCTTTCAAACTGTTTGGAATGGGTACTACATACGGGTGTTCTTTTCTTGGATGACTATACTGTTGCAGGAGAAACAGTGAGAACTAGACTATTGATCCCGATTCAGTGAGTCCTTTCTTCCACGAAGAAATGGTGGATGACTTACTTTAACCCTACATTGCACATGTGAAAGGAAAGTACAACTTTTGTAGGCAAGGAATCTTCATCCATCAAGTAGTAAACTCATTATTTGTATGTGTATTTACGGAGCTTTTGCTTGGAAAAATGTCAATCCCCATTATGGATTGTATTATTTAACAAGATGCTTTTCTCTACAACCTTACTAGTGTGTTGAAATTTGCCTTTGAGATTTTTCTGCATAAATCATTTCAAGCGAACATCTTTTTGTTTTGTGGGTTGGCTGCCACTTTTGGCAATAATGTGAATCTCAATTATTATCCTTAATACATTTACTCATTACCTATAGTCAAGAAAGGAAAAAAATGCTCCTCAAAGAAGGTCTTACATAAGTATTATGAGAATGATTGCACAATGCATCCTCTTCAGCAGAAAGGTCATCCATAAACTGGCTCACAGAAATTGGCACATAGCTCTGAGGAATGACATGACCAGCTGCAGCAATCGGGGAACAATCTAGTACAGCATTGCTCACTGGCATGAGCCTAAATGCTAATGAAGTCCTGAAAATGCAAACCAGAACATAAGGTAATCAATGGAACAGTTTACTTACACTAGGTACTTATGTCATAACGGAACCATAGGGTGCATTTGGATAGAAGCAGCTTAGCAGAGAAATTTAAATTCCTTTTCCACAACTCATTTAAAGACTATCTCAAGAAGAAGAGTTACAGCCCCAGGAACCCAGTATGATTGTTTGCAAATGACAACTAATCAGATGTAATAGGGAAATCCAGAAACCCTGCCACAGACAATCCCCCACCTCCAAACTCCTAACTCCATTACCGAGCTTGCAAAATGCTCCAGCTCAGTCATTGGATCATTGTATCATATTGGCCCAAGTTCTACTGGCCAAAGTTCAATATTAAAGATATAGACCATACATTATATAACAAAATCAATAAAAAATTAATTTAAATTAAAATTAACTTAATATTTATATATTTGTGTTTAGGGATATCTCCAATCATCGTGGTCTGGTCTTAACAAGCTCCAAAATCATCAATACCAACCTAAAACAGATAAAATTGGTGTTTAATCCCCCTTTTAAATAATATAGAAGAATTTTTGACAAATAAATTATAATTTTGCTTAAAGATACTTCTTTTTTCTTTTTCTTTTTTTTTTTGAGAAAAAAAAATTATAAGAACTTCAAAACCATCTATCCCAGCCTACAACTCATAAGGCCAGTGTTAGTTCCCCCCTGTTTAAAGAAAATTACAAATTATAATTTTGTTCAAAAAATACTTCTAATATATTTTTGAGGAAAAAAAAAATTATGAATCAAGCTTTATCAGAACCTATTCAGAGTAATTTTCTATAAAATATAATTGGCATTTTGCTACTTTCCTTGCCTCCACCTCCATCAATGCCACCATTAACCAGCTACAGGTACTGATGACATAACCTGCCATAGCACCACCAGCATGCCACCACATGCAAGCATTCTCATTGTTCACCACCTGCAACTTCCTCCATTTATCCTTATGGGCACCAACAAGGTGATGATGATAGCAATGATCCCCACAATTCTCCACCAGCATCCACCATTACAGACACTAACATACTGCCCATTGGACACCTTACCACCACCGAATCACAACATCAAGGAAATTTTAACAAGGTCATTCATCATTAATTTGGTTCGTTGAAACACTTTTCCTCAAGATTTCAGCATTCCTTACCCAAATGCACCCCTGGTTTTAATATGCCTCAAGAGTACCTTCCACCAGAAGCAGCACATGAAGAGAGATCAAAAGCAGCTCGATAAAAAGCAGCAGGGCGAAGGCCTGCAGTAGCATGACTTAGTGCCTTGCCTGTTAGCAACAAAAGATATCCAGGACCCAGCCCACCATCTGCCATGTACCAATGACCATTGGGATCTAAAACCTATCAACAAAAGCAACCAAGGGAAATGAATTGAGGAGCACAGAAAAATTGGCAGTGATATGATACCAATCAAATCCTACACAAGGGATCAACCATATTACAAAAGTTATGAAGTGTGGTGAGTAATATCATATATACCAAAGAAAACAAAGAAATGCTTGTGTTTGTGGATGGATGTGGCGGTGGGGCACATGTGAGAGAGTGTGTGTGTGTCACTACTATCCAAAATAACCATATGTTTTAAAAACAAAGACATAACGACTTAAGCAAGGATACCTGTATGCCCGGACTGTCAGAAGAAATTAGTGTTAGCAATCCCTTTTCAACTTCACCATTCATTGATGGCTTGCCTCCTCCAATAGCCCCCTTACCATTTTGCAAGGAACCATGAAAGTAGGTTGCAACAAGCACTGAAGAAGATGCTTCATTGGCAGGTAAAGGAGTATCATCAAGCAGATGATTGAACACACTGGAAGATACAGATCATGCAGAACTCACAAGAATAAGAAAAGAAACAAGTATAAGAAGGAAAAATGTAGGGAAGAAGGGAAAGGAGAAATGTATAAACATCTCCTTACTCGCTACGCAAACGAAGATGCCTTGCAATCGCACAAAGAACAACACGAGCTGCCTTTCCCATACATCTAAAAATATCAGCCATGCACGGAGGGGATGAATCACTATCTTCTAAAGCCCTTCAAAAAGAACTGATAGATAGTTAATTTCCAAATTGGCAAGGTTTAAGCAAGCAAATTTAACACCCCCCCCCAAGGAAAAAAAAATAGAGGATTTATGCGAGCAAGAAAGGAAAGCATATGTAATTATATGCCTGAAAAGATCTCTCACGCAAACACATTTAAGGTAATTCCTGCTTTTCATTAACTGCTTTACCAATCTACTTTACATTACTTCCTAAACATCCTGACTGATTGCCTTATCCAAAAACTAATTATTGCAAGTGACCATCTAGCATTTTATCTCATGAACCTTCGATGTCTGACCAAAGGTAAACTATGCTGGGAACCATGTGGCTAATGCAAGGAAGATATAATAAATTGAACCTGTATGACGGCAATGGAATAGAACTGACGGTTCCAAGTTGGGTTTGCTAGTGGACCATATTAATAAAATAAATGTCTCTGAATATGAGAGCTATGACTGATCATCATGTTGGAGAGAAGCTACATATTCAGTGTTTCATGTCAAATTTAAGTCATGCAGCAATGCCTGACAAGAAACAACTTTTGCAATAATAGCCATCATGTTAGCTCCTCTACAATCAGCTCCATGTAATCACCATTTCTTCACCAATCAACCATAACAAAACTGATGTAATCAGTCTCAAGATCCCTACAGACACCATTTTAGACTCATTACCAGCAGTCCCTACAAAAAACCACTGCCAGGGATAAGATATACCTGCTGGAATACAAAATAACAAAAAAAGCAGATGGCAAACAAAAGTAATGAAATTTCAGAGACCAACCAACAAATACCTACTACACAAGAAAATACTGGTGTTGTATAACCATCATAAATGTCAAGGCCGACACTTCATATTAAAGCACAATAAAATAGACCTACAATCTGATGTAAAAAGATATTTGGAAGTGTTAGCATGGTGTTTGGTTTCTTCTCTTAATGTCTAAAGCTGCTTAAAAGTTTACAGAGCTAAGTAGATCTGTAAGTTCGGAATATTGAGTTTTCAAACAGGAGAATTTTGGAATTAACAAGCGTGTAAACTTAGAGACCTCTTAGTTGAACTAATTTTCCATAGCTTTCCATCAACAACATATGGAAAAACAGCGGAAAACTAAAATCCTCAATTAATTCAAGATTTCCTCACTTTTACTTTACACTAAACCAAACAAGGCTACATTTTGAGGTTTCCATTTCACTTCACCGTTGCTCCATATAGAATAATTTTACTCTCCACAATTTCATACGGTTTCCTTTCTATAGTTATCCTAATTATGATTTAAACCAGGCAAACGTTACTACCAATATTGATTCAACCTATGAACAACAGTGGCAAATGGAAAAATATCAATCAATTTATATAACAGCCACCCACCAGCTAAAACAGGAAAAAAAATACAGCTAAATGACAGCAAAAAGAAATGAAGAAAAATGTAAGAAAAAATACCTTCCAGCCCTATACATGTAAACACCTCTGCTTCCCTTCCCCCAACTGCCACCACCACCAAAGCCACCCTGATTCCTACTCCTAAAATACATCTTCGCCGCCTCCAATCCGCACCGCATAATAGCGGCACCTTCATTCTCGAGCTCAACTACAGCCGCGTTATGCCTCATCAGCGACCTCGACAACGCCTCCACGGCTTTCAAGTAAGCAGCTGAAGGAGCACCATCGTACCGAGCTATGTCCGACAGCCGAACCGCTCCCGGAAGCAACGTATCCACGCCCACAACCGGGTGCACGGCGGTGATCGGCAAGGACTCGCCGGATAGATGATCGGCGCCGGCGCCAGTCACAGAAGGGCAACGCTGGGCAGGAATAGAAGAAATAGGAGCGAGAGATAGCGGCGAAGGTTGAGGATTATTGATCGAACTGTTGCCGTTGTTGCTGTGAGAGTGAGAAGACATCATCATCATCACCACCACCACAACAATTTGCTACCATTCTTTATTCAAATCACGTTTTCACAACTAGGGTTTCATAAAATCGCAAACTTTCTGCAGTCGAGGGTTTTCCAAACTGGAAGGATAACATGAAAGGCGTTGAATTCCCTTCCTTTCCTTCTTTTTCTCTGTCGCAAAGCTGTGCTTTCATGAGTAGGGTTTTACAGATGTGGAATGTTAGACGACGAGGTTTTTCAAGCGGAGGTGGAAGTCTCTGAAGCAAGGATTTCTCTCTCCTTGTTTTCTTTCACGCAAGTTATCACGGGTGTGAATCTTTAGGCGTTTAAAGAAGTAATAGCAATGGCGTGTACGATTTAACCGCGAATTGAAGGTTGTTCGGAGATGGGGTTGCAGGGGAAGAGCTCTAGTATTTAGCAGTTCAATCGCCGGAAAGGAAGAAGGTTCGCTGGAGGAAATTCACGCATAAAGAGAAGAAGACAGTACCTCTGCTTCTCGAAGATTTTCCTGTTTTGCGGGTCACTAGAACTGGGAGCTTCATAGGAATGCCGTTTGGCCTACCCCTAAATTAGCTTTATCAGAACTATTCAACTGATGTTTCCGCCATTAAATTAACTCATTTTACTCCAAGCTTAACCTAAAATGCTTTCGTTGGAGTTGGACTCAATCATTTCGATAAGTTTAATTTCTTAAACCTAAATTCATTTTGATCTCGTTTAGCTATCATTAAAACACTCGGACAAGGTTATCAAATTATCAAAAATTCTTTTAGTCTATCTTAGAATTTAATAATCAAAGCATATAAGAATTTCACTTATTTAAAAGTAAAACTTCAACAATCATTTATTCATTGGTTTGATTCGAGATTACTTATTTACATAATTGATTCAAATGGGAAGAACTTTTTACCCAATAATAAAAATTATTAAATTAATTATTTGATCATTTTAATTTATAAATATAGATCTCAAATATTAAAATAGTTTAATATATTATTATATATAAAACAGATTATAACACCTTCTCAAATATTTTTATGAGCCCAGATCACTCTTATTAAATACAGATCCCCATAAAATCTTAAATAAATTTATTATTTTATAATTAATTAATGTGTGTTAAAATGAAAGATGTACGTATTAA
>JAOVVI020018056.1:0-10456 GCA_028571085.2 Nepenthes alata
CAGAAGTACATGATGTGTTCCATGTATCCATTCTCCGAAAGTATGTTTATGATCCTACAAATTAAATTCGAACCCTTGGAAAGTAATAAGGATTTATCTTACGTCGAGCATCCACTGTAAATTCTTGTCCGGAAGGAGCAAAAGCTGCGTACAAGGGCGGTTCCTCTAGTGAAAGTACTATAGAGAAATCACTCACTTGAGGAAGCTACTTGAGAATGAAAGAAGAGATCTCGAGCAAGTATCCCCACTTGTTTGATTAAGGTATGTAACTTCATTAAACTTTTAGGAATGAAATATCTTTAAGTAGGAGAGAATTGTGAGGTCCTGAAATCAAAGTAAAATATTGCTACTTAAAAATCAGAGTATTTTGATTTTAACTTAATCCGGAGTGGCCATACACAACTCGTAGACCAAAAATAATGGTAATCAAAATGTTGGCCGGTGTCATTGACCAACGTTGAGATATTAACCATCGTCAAAATGTTGACCGGTGTCAAAACATTGACCGACGTCAAGATGTTGACCAAAAGGTTGATCAATTTTTAGAAATATTGACCGACCTTGAATAAAAAAAGAAGCGTTGACCGGCTTTGACCGAAAAAGTTGACCAATAGAAAGGTTACCGACTTTGTAAAAAATGTTGATCGGCTAGAATTGACTATCGAATTCGGAAGACAAGGGCCAACTTTGTTGTTAGATCCCAACTAGATCCCAATCCAATCAGAGCAAGTAAACTATCATGTTGACCGTCTAGGTAAAAGTACCAAGTAGATAACTTAACCACCATTCACTCCCACCTAACCCCTGAAGGGAAGTACCAAGTAGGTAACCCACCCCACTTACTCAACCTAATGACTCCTCTTTGTATATTGTGCTCTAGATAAGGGACGAATGTGGAGTTTTCTAGTGAGGAAGGAGGGTAAGGAGTGAAGAAGGAGAAAGGCTTCAAGTCAGTCGGAGTGGACGGTCAACAGTCAGGCAAGTGTACCCCCATTTTTCAAGCTTAAATTGTAATAATGTTTTAATGCAAGTGTACCTTTCTCTTTTAACTCAGATTTTACTTATGTTTCAAGTTGAAAACTGCGAGTGTTCTCTTCAGAATTAAATGTTTCAGCATGTAGTGTATTAGACTTGCCATTTTAATTACTGCTTGATAAGTTGCATCTCTAACATCATGCTTGCCTTACGATCGAATTGAAAATATGACTTTGATTTCATGGTTAATTCATGCTTTCAACTTTATGTTTACCGTTTTCTGGTCAACCATGATTGAACTTGAATTACATAAGAATGGAAAAGTAAACCGCTTTGAATCAAAATGTTATAATTTTTGACCAAAATGAGATTTATGGATTTGAAACCGGTTTCATGTCAACTGAAAGTTTTTATACTTGACCGGAATAAGAAAGAAGAATTTGAAATCGGCTTTGTATTATGACGATCGAAAGTTTTATGCCCGTCCGGGATGTGTACTAGATAAAAAAAGTGAACTAGCCTTGTGACAAGATAAATAAGATCAGACTTTAGCACTGGGAGATAAAGTTCTCCAACATGACTTAGAACATTATGGTCGTAATAGAGGATAACGAAAAGGAGCCGTCATCGGGGCTTTATATAAGGAAGAAATGAGAGTCGTCCTTGGGCCTTTGTACAAAGAGGAAGTGAGAGCCGTCATCGAGGCTTTGTATAAGGAAGTATTGCCGTGATTGTGAGGAGATATGCACAATCTATCCTCGATTATTTCCTCCTCCACTAGCTATGTCCTTTACCTATAAAAATAAACGAGAAGAGAAGTTTTTATTATATGACCGACTCTATTTTCTGTTTCGATTTTCAGAATTTGATTGCTCCGACCTTCCTAACTTTGTTGTGTTATGTATTTGTCCGATCAACTGTTGTTTTATAATATTCATGCTATTTATGTATTTATCTGGTCAACTGTTATTTTATAATATTCACGCTGTTTACGTATTTATCCGGTCAACTATTATTTTATAATATTAATGATGTGTATGTATCTATATCTGTCTTACAGTATAAATATTTTACGAAAGATCTGTATGTACCTTGTTGAGCTCCGATTTACTATTTTTTATTTTTATCCTCTCCAGATGAAACTACAGAGCTCGTGCTTGATGAGATTGAGTGATTAGAGCTCCGTCTGAATGATTCTAAGGATTGGGAAGCATATTTTGGAGTTACTCGAAAGAAAAAGTTTTATTGTAATGATCCGGTTGAAATATATGTATTTTTTTAATTGGACTGTTATATTATGTATGCTAAGGAATGAGTTTTATGGGTATGAATGTAAACGCTTCGGCAGGTTTATAGATTAGCTTCTGTTACATATTTGATGGATATCGTGTATGGGTCCTAGATGACATCTGTGATCTTATAATTAGTAAGTATGACCGGCCTGGACCAGATCACCGATATTTTGGTGTCAGTCCTGGGAGGTCGCTATCAGAATGTAAAAAAAAGAGAAATCTGTTCCGTCATAGATGGTCTCTGGGGATGCTAATAAAATGTAAATTTTGCCTAGTGCTTTGAATGTCAAAGTGAAAAAATTCAACCAAGCGCGTGTAAACGGCGAGAGTAATTATGATTCTCTTATCTCGTCATCTAATTAGTGACGCGCATAAATAGATTAACAAGATTCCCACTATCCCTGTCTACTATCCAGCAAAACCACAGCCAAGGAAACAGGCTTGGCAGAATCAGCGGGAAAAGAAGACCCTGTTGAGCTCGACTCTAGTCCGACTTTGTGAAATGACATGACAAGTGTATGATAAGTGGGAGCCCTCAGATAAAAGTGAAATACCATTGCTATTAACATTATTTTACTTACTCCGTGAGTTGGAGGCGGGGCATTGCCTCTCTTTTTGGACCCAAGGCTCACCCAACGAGCCAATCGTTGAAGAGGACATTGTCAAGTGGGGAGTTTTGTTGGGGTGCACATATTTAAAAGATAACGTAGGTATCCTAAGATGAGCTCAATCGGAACAGAAATATCGTGTGGAACAGCACCCTGCCGCTGTTGGCACACCCCGTCCTCCTCCTCTGGCATCACCAGCCATTGTAGGTTCCTCCTTGATTCTCAATTCCCTCTAACCTCAGCCCAGTCTGCCTCTCCCTGCCTTTTGATTCTGGTTCCAGGGCTCCGAAATCGCTTTTCCTTCTCTCCGATTTCCAATCATCAGACCTACCCTCTTGGCCTCCCCTCTCCACTTCGCCGGTGCCTAATGGCGCCGGAAACCATTCAACTCGCCCCACCCTCCACCACTATCCACCTATCTGATGCTGTCTCCTCCTCACGCCCCTCTTCCTCCTCCCCTGTTTCTATACCCATCTCTGAAACAAAAAGTGCTCCGTGGAGGAACTCGTCTTCCTACCCCAAGCTTCACCATCCTCCTCCCCTCTCCTTGCGGCGTCTGATTTCCCTCCTATCGCAGCTTCTAGACTGCCAAAGCGTGGGGTCCCTGAAATTGCTCTGAAATCAGGGGCTCTGTCTGCCCCTGTTTCCTAGAACTTCCCTCCTCCTTTGCTTCCGAAATCTTCTTGCGTCTCTCTCCAGTTAACCGCTGAATAGACTTCTCTTCAGAGGAGAGTCTCGTCTGTGCTCTCAAACCCATGTGACCTGCCTACCCCATCTTCGGTTGCAGTATCTAACTTCCCCCTTTCCCTCCCCTTCGCTTGACCCATATCATGGAGCTAGTTGATTTGAAACTGGTAAACTCTGATTTTCCACCTTCCGTCAATCCTTATGGAGGTTCTGGCGTGGATTATCTCGTGTCGTCGTCGCCTGGTCACTGCTCTCACCCAAATCCCCATGCCTCTTCCTCAGAAAATGGCTCTCCAGCGTCTGAAATGTCGAGCCTTGAAGTCGTGCAGATGGAGTCGGATGTTGGGATTTCTCAGAATTCTCAAGCTGGGACCATTCCTCTCACTGGTGCCACTCAATCTGCTTGCATGGGTTCACCGGTTGTCTTTGGCTTTTTTCTCCCATCCAAACCAAAAGCTATTCCTCTGCTCTCTAGAATGGAGGCGCAGACTCACCCTATTACGCAGGATGCATTCGATGGAGCTCCTATTGGCATGCCAGCCCCTTTGCCGCCTTTAGGAACTGCTGACAGCAATCCTGGAGCATCTTGGTCCTCAGTGGTGCAACAGAATCTCTATGGAGGTAAGCCAACTCTAAAATTCTTTCCCCCATGTACTACGGATGGAGTGGATGTGGTCCTGTCTCCCCCGTCAGAAGTCATCCAACAAGGGAAAGATACGAGGGGGTTTACCTTTGTTGGATACTTCTATGAGAATCCTATGCATTATCATGCTGTTGATCACACTGCTAGGAAATATTGGCCAGATTTGAGATCCAACAGTTTTTCTTTTTTTCATTTGTCCTCCCGTAATATGCTTGAAAATTGTCTGGCAAGTGGACCATGGACTTTTGCAGGACATCCCCTTTTCCTAAAGAAATAGAAGCCAGGGATGGTTCTATCCAAGAAAGAACACAAATCCTTCCCCCTCTCGATCACTATGTCCGGTGTGCTAGTAGAATTTTGGACTCGCTTTGGATTGAGCTGGATAGCAAGTATTGTGGGAAAATCTTTGCATTTAGACCCTGTCACAGAGAGACTGGAAAGAGTGAGATATACTCGGGTATATGTTGAAGTTGGTATTGATGCCCCCCTACCTGATCAAGTGAAAATCCGGTCAGGATGCTCTGATGAGCATGCCCATAACCAAATCTTTGACATAAAATTTGAATATCAATGGAAGCCTACGAGGCATAATCCCCTTGAAAAGAAAGGGGCTCCGGTCCCTACTACTAAACCTTCAAGGGTGTATAGGGCTATAGGTAGATCACTGCTGGGCCCAAAGCTAACCCCCTCTAAGTTGAAGGAATGTCAAAAGTCTCCAACTAAGGCTGCTCCTCTAATAGACGTTTCTGGACCCAAGCTAATCCCCACCTCTAACTCTTTTAATGCCCTTTAGGAGCATTTTTTGAGGGACTCCGCTGAGATAAAAGCACAGCCAATGAACCAACAGTTGGATGACGCTCCCACCAAGGTTATCTCGGATTCTGATATCAATCCAACCACTGAACCCACCAGGCCCAAGGATGTTGTTAGAGAGGCGATTTATGCTACTCCGAGTACAACCCTGCCCTCCAATACTGCACCGGCAGACTCGTCTGCTATGCCCGGGAATGACATTCCTGCCTCCACCTGTGTCCCTGCGGATACCTCCCCCATGCCTCGTCCACCCAAGGATCAGCCTCCCGCCTCATCACTGTTGGACAATGCTCCTGGATCTACCAAACTTGACAAGAATAGGGGATGAAGGACCTCTAAAAACCATAAAAAATCCTTGGGGCCTAAAAGAATTTCCTCCCTATCTTCCCCATCCAATGATTAACATTGCATGTTGGAATGTAAGGGGACTAAATGGTATAGTAAAAGCCAACAAAGTCAACAACCTTATTAGTTCTCACGGATGTGGAATAGTTGGGTTGGTCGAAATCAGAGTTGCTGAACGAAATTCCACTTCTGTCTCAGCTAGGATTAGGTCCCACTGGGAGTAGTCCATGAATTACTCGGACTCTTTCGACGGGAGAATTTGGGTGCACTTGGACCCTCTCAGGATGGCGGTGAAAATTCTCACTAAGGAGGACCAGGTTATTCACACCGATGTCCTGGTACTTGAAAATAATTTTTGATGTCTTTTGTCCTTCATCTACGGTGCTAACTCGGAAACTATGTGTCGTACCCTTTGGGAAAGCTTTTGAAAATTCACTAGCCTCTCCAGTGACCTCCCTTGGGCTGCGCTAGGTGACTTTAATGCTATCAGATTTCAGTCGGAGGCTCTTGATGGTACCTGGCACTCCACAAGTTTATTGGACTGGACAAATGTCTCAAGGATTGTGACCTTGAAGACGTCTACCATGAAGGTATGCACTACACTTGGCATTATGGCAAGGACCCTTCTATTCGAATCTTCAGGAAGTTAGACAGAATTGTTGCCAACAAGTAGTGGTTTGACCACTCCAAGCACACGAAAGCCCTTTTTCCCCCGCCAAGCTTTCAGACCATTCCCCATGCAAATTACTTTCTACCGATCTGTCGTTAAGAAAGAAGGGGATGTTTCGTTTCAATAATCTCCTTACTAAGTCTCCTATATTCCACCAGGTGGTGCGTGAGGCTTGCAATGAAGAGACTACCGGTACCCCCATGTTTCGCTTGATCCCAAAATTAAAAAAGGTTAAGAATGCCCTCAAACTTCTCAATGCTCAAGAAGGTGATGTTCATGAGGAAGTAACGTGTGCTCGCGAAGCCCTTGAGGATATCCAAGCTAGGCTCCCTTCGCCCAAAGGGAACTGCCTCAAAGAACGTACTCGTCGGGCTGCTTACTCCTCTGCCATGGCATAGGAGATTGACCTCATCCAACAAAAAGCCAAAATTAAATGGCTTAAAGAAGGGGACCAATGCACAGAATGTTTCTTCAAAACTGTTAATGGAAACAATAACAGAAATAGGATTGTCTCCCTCCTTGATGAGAATGGGAGCCCATCTGTTGGCGCCGCGGGTGTTGATAAACTAATTGTGGATCGTTTCCAACGGGTTATAGGTGCTGGAAGCTCCTATGGCTCGGTGGAAGCTGACCGGCTTTGCCCTTTCATCCTTCGTTTTGTCCCGGATTTCTTGATTGGTCCTCTTATTGCCCTTATCAACAACGAAGAGATCCAAAAGGCTATTTTCTCCATTGGTGATTATAGGGCCCCAGGGACTGATGGGTTTTCTTCCAAGTTTTTCAAGGAATCTTGGGAGATCGTTAGTTAGTTCGTTTGTGAAGGTGTTCGTGATTTCTTTCATCATAGAAAGCTTCTCCAATAATTGAACACTACCATGATTAACCTTATTCTCAAGGTTCAATCCCCTCGCCAGGTATCTAACTATCAGCCCATTTCCTACTGTAATGTCATCTACAAAGCGATTTCAAAGATCCTCGCAAATAGGCTTAAGATGACCTTACCTTATTTTGTTGATAAGTGCCAAACAACTTTTGTTACTGGGTGGCAGATTAGCGACAATATTCTCTTCGCCCAGGAGCTTCTGCATAAATATCACATTGACAAAGGCCCCCCAGTTGTGCTATGAAGATAGATCTTATGAAAGCTTACGATTCCGTCCAGTGGGACTTCATCATCAACATTTTGACCCTTATGGATTTTCCTCCTCAATTGATTGAGTGGTTCCGTAAATGTATCACCACCCCCTTCTACTCCATTAATATTAATGGGGAAGCGGCGGGGTTCTTTAAAGGAGGTAATGGCCTTAAATAAGGTAACCCCATATCTCCTTACTTATTCGTGCTTCCTATGGAAGTTCTAAATCAGATTATTGAGGTAAAAGGCAGGAGGGATAAAAAGTTTCACTTTCATTGGAAATGCAAGAAAACCCGAACTGTCATGCTTGCTTTTTGCTAATGACTTACTTCTATTCTCTCGGGCCGATGTCAGTGCTATTCTGATCCTTAAGGAATGCCTTGATGAATTTCGTTTGGTTTTCGGTCTGTCCGCTAATAAAGATAAAAGCAAAGTTTTCATTTGTTCAAAAGAGATTACCCACCACCAAGATATAACCGACATTATGGGCTTCGAAGAGGGAAAGTTACCGATGAAATGCTTGGGTATCCCGCTGATCACCTCTAGACTCTCTGTCTTGGATTGCCAATCACTCATTGGGAAAATCACAATTCGAATCACGTCATGGAAGAACCATTGGCTCTCATTTGGAGGACGGCTCCAACTTGTCTCCTCTATCCTCTCATCCATCCACCTCTACTAGGCCTCCATGTTCATCTTGCCTAAGTCTATCCTCAAAACGATTGAATGTCATCTTCATTGGTTTCTTTGGAATGGAACCCTTGATGGAAAGGTGAACGCAAAGGTGGCGTGGAGTGATATCCGCTACCCGAAGAGTGAAGGTGGCTTGGGATTAAAGAACCTGCAGGCACAAACAAAGCATTTATATGTAAACTGCTTTGGCGTCTCATCACTAAGGATCCGGCATCAGCTTGATCTTCTTGGATCCACCAAAATAGGATCAAGGATTGTTGTATCTGGACCCTAAAAGTCCCTGTTTCAACCCCATAGTGTTGGAGGAAGCTACGGTCTTTTATGTGCACCCATACCACCTACTCCATTGGAGATGACTCTGAAACATTCTTATGGCTTGATAACTGGCACCGTTTGGGCCCGCCGAGAGATGTGAGTACTGATCGTACCCGATTGGTCTCTGGCCTTCCATGGGATGCAAAAGTCATTGACATTATTCGGGATGACTAATAGTCATGGCCTAACCCCTATGACTTGTAGGTTTCACGTCTTGCGGAAAACATGCCTGGCTATCTCTCCAATGCCTGCTGTAAGGACTCAGTGCGATGGAATGGCAGCACTGATGGCCTATTTTTTACCCGATCTGCCTATTTCCTCATCCACCTACCAAGACCAAAAATAAGTTGGGCTGCTTTAGTATGGGGCCCATCCCACATCCCGTCCCTCGCCTTCTCTCTTTGGTTGGCAATTCGAGGCCGACTTACCACCCTTGACCGACTTCATGGAGTTCCCATCCTATCCACCACATGCTCTTTATGCACGACAGGTGACGAAGATCATCAGCACCTTTTCTTCTCCTGCCCCTTTTGAAAATCCCTTTGGCGCATGATTTAAGGTCGTGCTGGAATTCACTGGCCTTACGTTGAATGGTCCCAGAATATTTGCTAGGCTGCAAATAAATGGAAATTCAAAAATTTTCAGGCCCTCTCTAAACGGCTCTCTCTTTCGATACTGTCTATTTTATCTGAAAGGAGCGCAACAACCGTATTTTTTAAAACTCCCCCCCACAGGACACCTCTCATCAATGTTCTCTTATCATCAATGTCGTTAGGTCCAAGCTGATAACCTATATTGATGATACAAAAAGTCTGGACCAAATGCACCGAATTCGTTGGAACCTGTAGTCGATCCCAAAAACAAATCCTTACTTTTGTCACCCGACCCGGGTTATTTTATTGGTTCATTCGATGGTTTAGCTGTTGCGGGAGAAAAAAAACCCTTATTGTTGTTGCCTGACTTGGGTCTTTTCTTGGTTCATCCAATGGGTTAGATGTTGTGAAAAAAAAACTGCGCATCCTGGATGCTCTGTGGGTTCTGGTGCTGTGTTCTGATGGAGCTGGTGCATTGGCGTTTTTTGTCAGTGCCATGCCCGGGTTACTACATTGTCATGATTGGTTGATTTGTTGGTAGCGTGGACTTGTATGCTTCCTCCCCCTGACCTAGAAGGTGCTGGATTGGACTGTTTTGGAAGCTACTTCTTTGCCCCAAGGCGGTTCATTTGTTTCTATGGCGCAGGCTGAGCTCCCTTCCTGTAGCAGGTCTGACGGATTGTTGTGCCATCACACTCGTGCTTGGAGTGGTTGCTCTGTGCTCTTGTCTTAAAATGGTTTCATTTATATATCCAAAAAAAGTCTATATATATATATATATAATATTTTTTCTTATTTATTTTTCTATCTCCGCCTGATCCTTGTTGGGCGTGTTGGTTGATTGACTGAGATTCAAAGGGAAGATCTGTTGTTGCCGTGATGACGTGGATGAGCCCGTGATCCCGTTGCACTCGGACGAGTTGCAGCCCTTTTGTCGAGGTGTTGTCCTCTGTTCCCTACGAGACCCAGTTTAGCCAAGCTGGTGGTTTGGCCTGTGATTCAGTGGGCCGAGGTGCATTGAGACGGGTTGATGTGCAAGTCTACAGCCGTGTTCCTTTCTTCCTTTGACTGTTTTGGTTGATTGCCTTTGCGGATATAATTCTGTTTACTACGATATTTTATTTTTTTTAGTTTTTGTGACATATTTTCACGGTGCTCGGGGTATGCCCCAGCGTCATTGTTTTAAATTTAAGTCGACAAAACACTTAGAGATAGATCATTATTTATGTATTTTTTTTCATTTTTATTTATAAAATTTGCTTACTTACAAAAAAAAAGAACTCTAGAATGAGCGTTTTGCTACTCAATGTTAAGTTGGATGCCTGGAGTCTGATGGATTGATTGATCCCTTTTCTTGTGAGAGGAGAGATAATTTATTGGCTCATTGGCCTGGAGCTTTTAGACACGAGAATCTTTCTTGCAGGGATTTGCCATCCGTTGCCTAGTGGTGGTCGCCGGTGTATCAATTGTCACCTTGTGAAGGCGGGGAGACCGTCGTGCCTCGCAGGCCACACCTGGCCTGCCTCTCACACTGAGATTGGCTGGAGAACTGTGGACAGCGGCGTGTGTAATATTTTTGATCGCGTTTGGATTATTTTAATATTAATTATGATTTTGAGTACTTTGGATGTGGTGAAAGTAAATTAAAATATTCTAAAATTTTGAGGAATGATTAGGATTTTGGAGC
>JAOVVI020018058.1:0-10455 GCA_028571085.2 Nepenthes alata
GGCAAAGTGACAAGGTGCTTGATATCCCTCACAAACGTTTGCTGAAAGTGGGCATGACGTACGAGCTTTAGATGAATACACGCAATGCATGGGAATGCCAAACCCTACTGCAAATAACTTTCCGTTTAGGAAAATTTATTTTGATAGGGAACCAAGGCGGCATGGCAGTGACAGAAATACATGTCATTCTAATATTAGAATGTTTATATAGATATATATAAAAGCAATTGAATGCTGAAAATTTGTCGATTATTTATTAATCGGTCTATGTTTTGTCATTCTAATTGATGTTGACTGGATAAGGATAGTGACCCTTGTTTTGATAATAAAACTTTAGAGATTATAAATTCTCATAGATATCTTCTCTTTCTTATAAAATATTAAAAAGTTCTTTAATTTTTTCTCTACTTAAATGCCAAAGAGTTCCTTTTATTTATCTCTCAATCAATTATTTTTCTTTCAGAAAGAATGAACATTGAATTAAATCGAATTGGGATCAAATCAGAATCATTATAGCCATGGGTTGGGGCATGCATGTAAAGGAAAGGCTAACCATAGCCGTCAGGATAGAGTTTGATGTTAGTTGATTGCGTGTTTTAGGCAAAAAATTAGTTGCACCCTTTTCTTAATCACCGTTGGGTATCCCTGCATTGTCCAATCAAATCCATTTTGTCATGCTTTTTAAGAGTATATTAGATGTCCTTTCGACATGTTAGATGTTATTACATAATGGGCTAGGGTTTTGCCCCGTTAGCCTAATGGGTGACCAATGAGTTTTATTTATACAAGCTACTAACGTGTTTTTAGTTTTGACTTAGTTGTTGTAACTTTTTTTTTTAGTTGTCACGAATTTAAATCAAGTAGGTCAATTTAAATAATTAATTATAATTTTTTAGAATCATAAATAATATTAAACAAATAATATTAAGTTCTAAAAATTTGAGTGTGACAAACCAAAATATATAACTTAATGAAATTAAGTCCACACAGGACCTCATCAGACAACCGTCCGGACCAGATAAATACGACCTGCTCTATAATTATCGTAAGGAAGGTAATAATTAAACTAAAATTAGGATCACACATAGTATAATATCCGAATTATTTTTGAAATGTAATCATAGGCCTCTACCCGACCAATTCCATAATACAATCGATCAATTGCCAAATTAAATAACAATAGAACTAGAACTCACCGAATCAGAAGAATGGCTGACAGATCACGTCCTAACTCCTACAATGTATCCGAACCTTCTACTCTGAAGGGACAAATAAAAAAATGAACCTAATTCCTAGCAAGTATCATAGATGAACAAATGAGTTCGAAGAATAAGAATGAAGGTCAAACAAATAAATTTAAATCACCGATAAATAAATAAAAATTTCAAATTTAAAATTCAATGGTAGTCTCATACTCAAATCAAATATCCAAATTTAAAATAATTATCCAAATCATAAAACAGTTCTTATCGGGACGTGTATATATATATATATAAATAAAATAGAAGTGGTCCGAACAGATTCCAATACACGTATAGCTAATTCCACGTCCAATTTAAGTCCAAATCCGAGTCTGAGTTTGAGTCTAAGTCCGATACCCGGTCAGTTTGTGATCTGGGACAGAATCCAACAGACGGATGATCCAATAGCGTATGCAGAAGTCGAAACAGCGTCGCGTCAAACTTTCCAATGGTCTGAATCAAAATATATAGTCAAAATCGTTTGTACGAGACATACTAAAAACCAAATAAGGGTAAAATTGACGAATTTTAAATTCAATTTTAAAATCTAAATCCACATCAAAGTCCAATGTAAATAAATGTAGAGATACAAATCATGCATAAAATTTGGGTTCTAATTATTTAAAGACTAGTTTGAGGAAGGGTTACACATAATCCCGGTAACCTTAAACCAAAATTTATATACTGTACACCCATAGATAAGGTTGCTCATTATATTTTGTCACCTGCGATTTTGGGTGCATTCCTCAAACTTGTCGGATATATTATGACGTCCAAGTATATTTTAATGTCAAATCAAATTATCTAAATGGGAAAAGTCACTAATGCCTTTCCTGCCGACGAAAAAAAATTTTCAAATAATAAAATAATTCCACCGTTGGGAGCTGGCCAGAATTTAATAATTCAAATCCAAATATAGTGACCACAACCCGGCATGTGCATGTGAAAATACACGGCCAATGTAAGTTTTGTGTATATTTTTATTACACATACTGATATAAATATACACCGAGTCTAATAATTTTTTTAAATTTTTAGAAAAATAATAAATTTCTAAAATCATAAAACTCATATTCAAAATCCCCAAAATAATCCAATGAACTACACATGTATACCCAGAATAAATAAAATGGGTGTACAAGAATACATGCATGTTAGTTAAAAAATTTATACAATATCTAAAATATATTAAAAATTAAATCAAACCAAAGAGAGGATTTATAAATACTTGTATGAACTTCATACTTTGCAGATCTGAAGAAAGGAGGTCCCGAAGTGCCTAAATCGGCACTTTCTCTATTTGCAGTGCGCGACCCTCGCCCAGCCGCTCTCTCCTCTGCGCAGCTTCCGGGCGTTGCTGACGCCTGCGTGGCCGTCGCCAGCCTCTGGCAACTCACCATTGACCGTCATCGACCACCGTGCGCCACTGCATGCCGCCATCGCCGCCGACAACAACCACCTCTAGCTTCCTCGACGACCTCTCCTCGCGAATCATTGTCATCGACCAAACTTGCCAGCCACCGACAACCACCGGCACAACGCCGTCCTTGCCACTCATTGCCGTCGCCGGCCGCCGGCCGCCAGCCGCCAGCCACCATTCTCCTTTCTCCTCCTTCGAAACCCTCTCTCCCCGATCCCATTCTTATCTTGACTTCCCTTTTTTTCCTTTTTTTTCTTTTTTTATTTAATATTATTAAATTATTATTATTATATTATATATTTTTATTTTTTATTTTAAAATCCAAACCGATATTCGGGCGATAATACGGATACATATCGGGTGACAATACGACTGATCCAAATATCCTCTGAAATTTTTTAATATTTAATTAATTTTATCATACCAAAATTACCCAAAATCACAATTAATATTAAATTAATCCGAATAAAAATTTAGGATATTACAACAATTGAACCTATCTTGGGTGTGTTTGGCTCCGGGCAAGGTTGGTTTACTCTTTTGTCTTCCAAGTCCACGTTCTTTGAGGAGTACTTTGGGTTCCTATTCCTTTGGCCCAAACTTAAGACACAAATGAACACAACACTAGTCTCTAACTTCAAGGACTGAGCTTATGTCAAAAGAGTTATATTATCTGGGGTTGCCTTGGTTTTTGTTGTTGCTTGTGTTTCAACACGATGATAACAACTATCATGTCTCTCTGATGATGCAAGATTTCAAATCTTTGAGTAGTTATGAGTATTAGATATTATTCACTAAAAATCAGACGTTGAAAAATTATTTAATAATTATGAATTGTTTATTATTATTTGTAATTCATATATATTATATTATTTATTTTATAGATACTTTAATTATTGAAAGTCATTACTTATTACATTATAGAAAGTCATGCTAATTACAAAGGAATCAAAGGTAGGGAGTAATATTTTTTTTTGATTTTTTATTAAATCATGTTGTTTTAGACTGAAATATTTATATATTATATGGATCTATATTCATTGTACTGCTTTAAGGAAAGGTGACAAACTTCATCATCAAGATGATGACTTTAACCAAACAAATAAATATACTATAGAAGAATATGTACTAAACGATATTAGTAAATGAATACCTTTTGGTATTAGTTATCAATGTTGAGAACGTTATTTAGTACAAGTTTCTTAAATATCTTTTGACCTAAGAGAATGATACAAATTTATTTATTAAATATTTGTACTTTGGTTGGCTTAATTGTTACGTCCCATGTTCAAATCCCGTAATTAATAATTATTGATATTAATTATTATCCAATTATCAATCCAAATAAACATGGATGTGATCTTTATGTTGATATTTTGACCGACCAAATAAAATAATATGACATAAACACAGGATCAAAGATTGTCATATCATTAGTGGCTTCAACATCGATCAAACCGTGACATTAAACCTTACGTAAAAAATTATGTTTAATCTAAAATATAATCAGAGTACTTAATCATCCATATTAAAATTTATAATCTAACCACATCATTTTACTATAATACCATAATGAAATTCATACAGAATCGAATTTGTTTGAATAATATAAGTACTGAATTACTGTCTGAAATCTAAATACAATATCAAAAATTTTATAAATTCTCATTCTAAATCACATCGAATAGCTCTTTCTTTAATCCAAATTATCCTGAAATATTCAAATCTTTTATCTGAAGGGGTTAGTAGAAAATAGAAACTAAGAGTGAGTTGAAAGTTCAGTTGTGTATATAATTTTATATACTTAACATATAACTTATATTAAAATATATTAGAAGAAATAATGCATTAGATTCAATAAAGTGCTATGAATTTTTATGTCAACATATAATCAAAATTTCAAATTTTCTTATTATGTTCATATTTAAATCCGTACTATAAAATTATGCTTAATTATATAGATTCTTAGAGACCAATGACAAGTAGAATCTCACCAACTAAAAAAATAAATAATTAAAATTTGGGTTATATTTATTTTTATATAACTAAAGGTCATACGTTACTATTTAATATTCATAAGTGGGTCGTCAAATATGTAACTTGTATATAAGCTCAAACGTCATTTTTATCAACAAATAATAGGTTTAAATTTTGATTACTACTATAATATATTAAGATATATTATAATATACTATCCGTTAAATTTATTACAATAGTTCAATACTTATACTTATGAAAACTCTACACAATATTTCATATTTTTTATATTTTCTTGATCTAAAAAAAATATTTTTAGTTCTGAACATATTGTAAAATTTTTCTTAAAAATTTTGTCAATTCCTTTACTTACAATGTATGAAATCTGTGTAGAAAGTTAAACATATAAAATTTTAAAGTATATAAAAGCTACTTTTAAAAATTTTTAAGAGTTAGTACAATTCTTACAGAAAAATTAGCAACTTAAAGATATTATAACAATTTTATTTCTATTAGTAAACATATACTAATCTTTAATTAAATTTTTAGAACATGTCAGGTATATTTTTAACAAATTTGAACATGTAAAAACTTATAAATGAAAATCAAGTATGGAAGAATATTATATCATAAATTCAAGATATGCATAAAGAAATATTATAGAAATTAGCTAAACATATAGTATACATGTACTTGGACTTGAATTTCATGCATTCTTATAATAAAATGAGAAGAATTTTATCTACATGTTAAACATAAACATCTTAGTTATAAAATTATATAATTTATGAGTATTTAAAATAAAAAATATTCAGAAAATTAAGAAAAGAATAACAACAAATGAAAGAATATTTAAAATATACTTACCTTAACTTTAAATTATAAAAAATCTTACTTGGATTCACTTGAATTGAGCTTATCTAGCTTTGTTTCTCTTTGTTTTTTTCTCTCATCTCCTATTTTCAACCATATCTAGTTCAATTTATAGTAGTATTTATTGATAAGATTTGGATTTATTTAAGAAGTTTTGAGGAACATGATACTCATTTAAGGACTACTCCACAGGTTTTGGAGAGATGGACATTTATTTGCAAAATTAAAAAATTTTATCTAGTGGAGGTATTATTTCTTGGGCATATAACTTTCAAGGGAGGAGTATCAATAGATCCAAAGAAGATTGAAGCAGTTGCTGAGTAGGAATGGCCAATAAATGTTTTGAAGGTTTGAAGTTTTATTATATTGGCCGAATATTACAGACATTTCGTTAAGAACTTTTTGAGGATACAGTGTTGTTGACACGTTTGACTCAGAAGTAAGTATTTTTTTATTGAGATGTGAATAGTGGTAGAAATTTCTAAGAACTAAGGAATAGTTAATGATCGTGCCAATTCTATCAATTCTGTATTGTTCGGGAGGTTCCATAGTTAATTTTGACACTTTCAAGAAAGGTTTAGAAATAATTTGATGCAACATGATTGGGTTATTGCATATAGATCAAAGCAGTTTAAGGCTTACGAGTAGAATTCTTTGCTTATGATTTAGAATTGGCAATGGTGGTATTTGCTTTAAAATTTGAAGACACTATCTATATGGAGAGAAATTTATTATTTATTCTGATCATAAAAATTTAAAATATTTATTCTCATAAAAGAAATTGAATATGAGGCATTGTTGCTATATGGGTTTATTAACAAATTATGACTGTGATATTTAATATCAGCCAGGAAAGGTGAGACATGAGTATGGTGGGAAGTCTTCGAGCATGGTTACCCACTTGATAACTAAGAAATTGAAGATGCTTGATTATAACCCACTTGAAGGGTTATAATATTCAGTTACACTCTCAAGGTTCGAGGATTATATTGTCATACCTTTAGGTTCAACTGGTGATTATGGAAAGAATTAAAGAGTTTTAGATGGAAGAAATACACTTGTTTGAGATTGTGAAATACTTAAATAGCGAATGACGAGACAATTTTAATATTCAGGCAGACAAAATTTTTAAATTTTGAAATTGAATATGTGTGCTAAATATTAAGGATCTGAAAGATGAGATTTTTAATGAGGACCATAAGACAAAATATACCATTCATCATGGTGTAAATAAAATATACTAGGATATAAAAAAGCTTTTCTGGTAAAGGGATATGATGCAAGAAATTGCAATTTATGTGGTAACGTGTTTAGTGTTTCACAAGGGCAAGGCCAAACATAGAAAGCCTTCAGCGTTTTTTCACCCTTTGCCTATTCTTATTCGGAAGTGGGAGTACATTAGATAGATTTTATGTTGAGTTTATCTAGGATGGTGAGGAATTATGATATAATTTGGGCGATTGTGGATAGATTAGCAAAATCAACTCTTTTTTTTGCCTATAAAGATGATATTTTCTAGGAACCACTTGATGCTTGTATATCAATGAAATTGTGAAAATTGCATGAAATTCTTGCTTCAATTGTTTTTAACAACAAATAAATATTTGTATTAAAGTTTAGGGAGAGTCTTCATATAAAATTGGGTACAATTTTAAATTTATTTATAACATTTTACTCCTAGGCATATGAGCAATTGAAAAGGACAATTCAAAATTTAGAAGATATATAGAGGGTGCTTGTCTTACATATGGATGAAAATTGAGAGAATTATTTACCTCTAGTTGAGTTTGCTTAAAATAATAACTATTAATCGAGTATTAGGATGACCCCGTTTGAGGTTTTATATAGATAGAGATACATGTCTCTTATCAATTGTGAGGAAATTAGTGATTATAAAACTTTGGGTCTCGATATTATCCAAGACACGTTTGATGAGATTAAATTAATTTTGGATCATTTGATAGTTGGTTAAAGTCGTCAGAAAAGCTATATTGATTACCGAAGACTTGCGTTGAGTTTTGATATGGAAGATTGTATTTTTGAACGTATCTTTGAGGAAAGAAAATTCAAGATTTGGGATAAAAGAATATTAAAGTTAAGGTTTATTGGGTCATTTAAAATGTTATAGCAAGTTGGGGACGTGATTTATAACTTAGCATTACCTCCAAATTTGGCGGGTTGTCATGTTGTTCGTCATGTTTCGATGTTGTGGAAGTATATATTTGGTCCCTTGTAAATCATAGAGTATGAACAATTGCATGTTGATGAAAATCTGACATATGTTAAGGTCTCAATTCAAAATTTGAAGAAAAGATATCAAAATTTGTGCACTAAGGTGATTCATTTAGTTAAAGTGCTTTAAAGAAACCATTCATTCGAAGAAGAAATTTGAGAACGTGAAGAGAAATATTCCTACCTATTTGATCATATTATGGCACGTAAATTTTGAGAATAAAATTTTATGAGGAGTGAAGAATTGTAATACCCAAATTTCAGTTAAGAATTTTGATATTATTAATATAATTTTGGGTCAATTTAAAGATAATTATATAATAAAAATTATCAAAAAAATTAAATTTTTCTTGGAGTCAGGCTTGACATTTAATAGGTGTTTGACTTGCACTTATGCATATTATGGACAAAAGACATACACCTAATACACGGCTTTGGGACATTCATTCGGATTTGTAGCAGAATAGTGGTGCCCAAGGAAGCACTCATGCGTGTTTTAAGAGTATAGTAGTGCTCACGTGTACTTGTGTTGGCGCTCATACGTGGATGAGGTAATATGTTAGCGCCTAATATGCACGTGATGCAATATTCATGCATGCTTGTGCCTTGGAATAACGCTTAATACACATTTATTTGGTGTTATGCATCGATTGTGTTATATAATGATCAGACGCATTATTTTTGATCATTTTTGTTGAAAAGAAAGGAAGATGAGAGAGAAAATAAAGAAGAAGAGAGAGAAAAAGAACGAAAAAGATTTTGGAGTTTTATATTGTCAGATCTATTAAACTAAAGGTAGAATATAAATATTTTAAATCCATTTTTAATCTATTTTGTATATACTTATTTTATTATACAGTGCATCAAGTTCACTATTTTTCATTTTCTTCAAGAATGTTTGTAAGGAATTGAATGAAATAATATATTTGATTATATTAATATATTAAACAAATTTGGAAATTGCACCTATTTTTACGATTGGTAAAAAGAAAGTTGTTCTTGATTTGTTTATAAGGTATATTTGTAGACGATCCCGTCTATAAATCTAAATAGAAATTATTTAGTCTACGGCTATTGGATGTATGTGTAATACTTCTTCAAAGATAATTTTTTGGCTCTTAGTTATTAGATTTTAGTATGTTTTAGATTTTGAGATTTTGACCTACATTGTATTTGATATTTGAAGCATTTGAACTTTTGAGATTTAGAGGTTTTGACACAATTTTAAATTTATCTGACTTTAAACTTTTAACATTTTTTAATCATGTGATATTTAAACATTTCGACAATTTTATAGTATTTGGTATTATTTGATATTTTTGTATAAATTAAGAGATTTGTGTACAAAATCATATTTGAATATTTGATATATGGACATTAATTTTTGGATATTTGACTTACTAGATTTCAAATATGTTTTACTACTTGAGTTCATTTATTTTATTTTATGGACGTATATATGTTATTGTATATAAATACTTGTTAAGTTTTATACTTATAATTTATCCTATTTCTTAATATTTTAGATTAGGGAGCTTTATGATTATTTGCAGGACCTTGGACATAAAAGTTTGAAGACCTTTGTCATGATTTTGTTATTTGGACACCTATTTGGATTAATTATGAGGATCATGTTAGGATTTTTGTTTAGTTGATTTCTTTATGGTCTTTATTATATGAGATATATAATTATTAGTATTGACTTTGTATAAGCTGCATATTATCATTATTTGGATATTAATAGATGTTTTTTCTTATGAATATGTTTGATATGAGTAAGATGTGAAAATAATTTGTTTGGAGACAGGACAGTGTAGTTTGATCAGGCCCTATGTTTGTTGTCAAGTATCATAGATATTATATTATTTTGGATCTAGTTTTTTCAAGTACAATCCAATGGTTTGAGTTATTTTGATTTTGTCCAATTCAAAAGGAAAAAATTACAATTTGTTATTTAATTAATTATCTATTTAGATTGGAGTTGTAACATATGAAAATAAAGATACTCCACTTTGATAGAGGTGATGAGTACCTTCCAATTGAGTTTCAAACTCATCATTGAGATAAAATGCATCATTCCGTAGTTGATTTTCCCGACACACCATAGTTAAAAGGTGTAGCAGAGAAGACAAATAGAATTTTATTATATATGGTTCAATCTATGATGAACATGTCACAATTACATGTATACTTCTTAGGTTATGCTTTAGATACGAGTGTTTATATATTTAACAGAATACTTGATGAGTCTGTTTTTATGACTCGTGGATTTGTAAGAAAGTAAGTGTCACGAACTCGAACCAAGTAGGTCAATTTAAATAATTAATTATCATTTCTAATATCTAAACTCCCAATTACTTTTAATATAAAAAAATGTTAAATTCTAAAATTCGGGTGTGACAAACCAAAATATACACTTAACAAAATTAAAATCCTCACAGGACCCCATCGAACAACCGTCCGAACAAAATAATACGACCTGCTCTACAATCATCGTAAGGGAGGTAATGATCCGACCCAAAAAATTATAATCAAACATAACAAAATATTTTACTATTTCTAACAGATAACAATGGGCCTATAACCGGCCAAAAGCATAATTCAAAAAATATCAAATACCAATATGAGCCATAATAAAACTGAGACTCACCAAATCGGACGAATCTCTGACCGATCACGTCTTTACTCCTGCACTGCATCCGAACCTTCTAA
>JAOVVI020018059.1:0-10455 GCA_028571085.2 Nepenthes alata
TAAGCGACCCGATAGTAACGCCGAAAGACATCGATATTACAATTCTAGAAGTGCCCGAGTATGACCCACCATTAGAAAGCGCCACTTGCAATTTTTCATAGAGTAGTAAACGCCGTCAGTGAGGAAAAACAAAACGAAAGGAGAAAATAGATAATGAGAAGGTTCAGTACTTGGTAGAGCTTCAAACCATGTTATAGTATCTAATTTGTTATTCGTTCATCTTGTACTCATGGTTATTTGGGTTTATCTACTATAAAATGTAGAGCCCCTGTTTTATATTTGAGTTTTGTGTAATAGATTATTACATAATGAATAATTTGAATATATTATCTTATAATTTTTTTTCCTATTTAAAAGAGAATTATTTACATAAAATTATATATTATTTTTTTATTTATAATTATTGTTTATTTATTATATGTGGCAAAGCATTTTCTCACGGTTCCTCTAAGTAACCAGAGAACAATACAATCCAAATAGACAAATTGTGATTCCCAAAGTTTTCCCAGGACAAATGCCTTGTGATTTAACACGTATGATATGTATGGCTTTCTTTTCGCTTTAATTTTTCCAGATTCTGTGGTGATAGTCGCTAACAAATTTGACAAATATTATTATTAGACCACATTTGATGTAAAATCCTGAACAAACAAGCCATACTAATTGGTGTTATCATTCAAAACGTAAAGTAGAGTTTTGAGAGAAAATTGGAATAAGATTTATTTGATTAAGGATAATAAATTTTATTATCAATATATATTTTAAGATTTTTAAGAGAGCTCCCATTTTGATTTGATTGATTTTAAATATTATTTTTTATTATTAATTATCAATTTAATTTAATTTAATTATTTTCTTGTTTCAATTTCCTTTCAAAATATTTGTTTCTATTTCGAATGGTATCATTGGCCAAAGTGTTTTAAATTATTCTTATCCCTTCATAAATACTTACTATGTCACTATATATAAAGATTAAATCACCGAAACAATGATTATTTTCAATTAAAACAATATCACTTAGCTATCTACATTTATCATAATTCACAAATAAGGTAATTAATTTAAGATGAAATGATCGAATTGAAAATATACTTCCATGCATCAGCTAATACGGTGTCCTTTTTTATAGTGTTTTTATTTTTTTTAAATAAAATTAAAAGGGCTAATTTTGGGAATTTGGATTTTATGAAGAGTCTGTATCATTAGAAATAAAAGGCTGATATTTTACAATAATTCTTATTACCATTCTATGTCTCAAAAAAATGTGAAGTCTTTTATTGGTTTTTTTTTTTTTGAACGTATTTAAATGTTGGAGAAAAGTACAAAAAAATTTAAATCATTAAAATTCTAAAAAATTTGTACCTTTTGATTATAATTGTATTTTTATTTTGATGTTAAATCTACCTATGAAAAATAACTCAAAATTGATTTTATTTCGATTCTATCAATACACAATGATTTGGTATTTTTATTTCTCAAATATAACATGTCCGCCCAATGATTTGGTTACCCATCACTTCATCAATACGCAAGCTATAAGGAACTTCATCTTAAGATGTGGTATTAAAGTGACAGATCTGAACGTTGTTAAGCACGGGCGGCCTAGAATACCGTTGTACATGGAAGGCAGGTTAACGGCTAAGAAGATAAGTGTACGACTCACCGTTCTTGGGTACGTTCTCAGGGTGATATCCAATTGGATCATTACTTGGATGGCTACCGGCTCGTTGCCAAGGCCATATAGTGGACCTTCGACAAGTTACAATTGACCATTTTTAAACCAAGCTTTAAAAAGGCATCCAGATAAAGTAAATTACGAAAACTTTCATTATCGATAAAAACTCATTTTAATTAGTAGTCGACGCTGTCATCCGAAACCGAAATGAGCGCGGATACAACAGGGGATCTGCATGGGGGAGATTGCATGGCTCATGTCATCATCACTAAAATTAATGACGTTGTCTTCTGTGCGCTATTTCTTCCGCCCAATCTGCTGCTCCTTATGATCCGTTAGGGTCTCGACCAGTCAAATTGTGATTATGTTGACCACTCCAACCGCGACCCGATTCCGAGGTTGAAAAGTCTCTGGTATTTTCCTGCTTGAGCTGCCAGGGCTCTATCAAGGGTTCTTGATAAACCTGGTGAGGTGACCCCTCCGGATGAGCTCATCAATCTCTTGATAAAACGTCTTGCAATTTTTCGTAAAGTGTCCAAAAGATCGATGGAAATCGTAATATTTTGCTGAATTTCCTCCCTCCGGTTTCTTAAGTGGTTTTGACCACTTAAATAATTTCTCTCCACGAATCTGCATGAGGATGTTGGAGCGCGTGTCGATCAGGGGTGTCAGCTTGATTGACTCGTAATTCCTTCATTCTGACGCTTTGATCCTGTGCTGTTTTCTGCGGGAGTGATCATCGCCGTTGTGCTTCCTCTTTCCCTCAGTTGGAAAAGAGTGAGGTTGTTCGGTTCTTTCGAAACGTTTAGCCTCGTTAGCCTTTTCGATTGCTGCGTAGACCCTGATGATAGATTCCACCTTCTAAAAGATTTACGGATTCTTATACACCATGTGCCTGAAGAAGTCCCCATGCGTTAAGGAAGAGATGAAATTGCCAAACTTTATCTCTTCCGTGACCCTGGGAATCCTTCTGGTCTCCGTCACAAAGCGATACAGGAACCTTCTCAGATTCTCTCCCAACTTCTACTTGATGTGGGAGAGACGCCATGACTACTTCTCTTCCCGGTGGTTGAAAGCATATTGCGTCAATAAGAGATCAGCGATCTCTCCGAATCTCTGAATTAAATCTGACGGGAGATGATGGAACCAGATGTGGACGTATCCCTTCAGCGTAAGAGGGAAGCAACGTCACATTGTTGCGTCCTCCAACCCATGGAGAATCAGATGGGTGCAGAAGAAATTTAGGTGATTTATAAGATCGGCACTCCTATTGTAAGGGTCAAAGGTTGGCATCTTAAACTTTACTGGCAAAGGGCAATTCAAGATCTGTGCTGGAGATCTGTCCAGATCCATGATATGCTCGTTATCCTTGAATATATGGTTTGAGATCTTCTCCGCCCTTGAGTCTGTGTGGGTGGCATTGCCAATCCTTTTGGAGTTGAGGTAGGTTCTCAACTTCGTTCTTTCTCCAGCGTGATGAGTAGCCGACTGGCTATTACCACTAGTGGATTTAATGATCCTGGAGGCTCCCTCTTGAGTCTAATGCCTAGTTTTCGTCCTAGAGTATTGAGGATTCATTCGTTTTGGACTCTCCTCTGGAGTCCTACTGCCCAAAGTCCTCCGAGATTTGGACGGATGTGGGCGTGTGAGGCCTTCGGAGCTTGAGTGTTGCCTGGCCTCCTGGTCTTCTGAGATGGGTTTTCCTTCTTCTAGCCTCCTCTTCTGGAGGTCTGAGGGCAGAACCCCCTACTTCGTATTTTCCTTGCGAGCCCAGAGCATCTGAAGCGTTTGGTTCATGTTACTCATTTGTTCCGCCAAGTTCTAGAAGAATTGAGTAGGTACTCCGTTGACAACCTCGTTGACCAACTTACCAGCAGAGTAGTCCTAGTCGGGTGCGGTCGCATATCTAGCGGGACCGCTAGCTTACGCTCTGGTGTTCACCATTCTAATTGATGACACTAGGCTAGAGAGTGAAACTAAGAGAAGTAGTAGAGAAAAGTGGTTGGTTGTTTGTTCACTTTTCCACAGTCGGCGTCAATGATACATTCTGGATCCAAGTTTCGAACAGATTCGGGTCAAATCATCCGTCTGAGTTCAGTTCCGTCCACTAAGTTTAGATCCTACATACCAACACTACGAATAACAGGTTTGGTATTAGCGGAATGTCATCCCACTAAAAATACTCCAATACTCAAGTATTGAGTTCACTGGGAACGTAGTAGCAAACAGAGAGAGAGAACTCGATGGTGAGAGCGTAGAAAGCTTTTGCAGGCAAGTAAGAGCATGCATTAAAGTAAGAACTCCATGGTCTTTTATGCCTATTGGGCTGCGATGTCTTTCTTATGCATAAGGGTTTGATTCTCGCACTTTGTTGGGATCGCTGCCTTTTCTGATGTGGAGCCCTTATGACAGTAATAGTTGTTGAGTTGATTGATTTCCTTCTATGTTTTATAACCGTCAGGATTTTCAGCAAATAGAAAAATGATTCTAACACCATCCTTCAGGGATGCGTATTGAATTCGCTGATAACTATTACAATAGAAATTGCCTTCTGTGGAGAGTGCAAAATCAGGGGAGAAGGCCGTTGCTGGTCGAGGACGGACGTGTGGGCCAAATTGGGCTTAGCCCACTTGAGGCTTGGTCCTCAACCGGTCAACTAGTCAGGATTTCGGTCAACGGAATCGTTGACCGTCTTGGGACCAAGTCGTCCGTTCTGTTCTAAGGCCACTACTGGCTTATTGGCCTTTCGACCTATCAACGTTAAGTATTGACCGTTTAGGCGCAAGTAGGCCATTGTGGATCTGGGCCTTTTCTCCTTCTTGGGCCCGCCCATTACTGGCGTACTCATCACTACTCTTGGAAAGATGGATTTATTCAATACTTTTAAATTGTAATTATTCAAATTTTTTTAATAATAAATAAAAATTAAATAATATTTTTAATAATAAATAATATAATTATTTGATCAATATCAAATAATTATAATTAAAATAGATTAAATTGATCATCCTCCTTTTAAATTTAATCGCTATATCTAGTGCACAAAATGACTAGATTAGTACTTTTTTAAAATTTAACTTGCACAGATAATGCAAATTGAAAGGATGACTTGGAGTACTTGATTATGTGGTTATAAATTTTAATTAATTAAATTTGATCGGGTTATGGCCATTGCAGATTTGGCCGAAACCCACAAAGTAAGAAAATGATAATATTCATTACAATGAGAAAAATATATACTTGAGACTTATTTGTACCGCGGGATGGCATTGGTTGTGACAACTCGAACCCTAAATTTTATGTATGGTTTGAACCGCTTACGTAAAAATTCTCAAAATTTAAAATCATTTATAATATATCGTAATAACAATATAATTCAATTAAACTATTATCAAATTTATCAATATATCAAATAATTTTTTTAAAATAAAGACTACGAAGGATCACGTCACAGCTCAAAGAAAAACTATTCAACATCCATCAATAATTTATTTAGAATGTCTCCCACTAAGATATCACATCTAACATCTAAAATCCACTCTACCGGACAGTTTTGTAGCAAAAAGTAAGATATTGCACTATACAATCAACACAATTTAGGGTCAAGAAAAATATAATTGTGAGCTAAAACCCAACAAGTGATATTAATAAAAAAATACTTAATAAACAATAAATATCTCGAATATCCAAATCTAATGGCCACAACATTTATATATCAATCTATTATATTTGAGAAACCACAACATGTCGTAAACACGACTCAATAACAAGATAGGTCACCCTTAATCTACATATCACAAAGATATTAAGAGTACCAATAAACTAGTAGAAATCCTTCAGAATTTGATATCAAACGATGAACTGGGATTCCTTAGTCCAAATGTCAGCATGAATGACCTGTATATTAAAAAATAATCAACAACATGGATTTCACTGTTCAGACTACCACAAAACCCAACACATGGATTCTACTGAATGCAAACTCTTGGATTCCACTGAATCTCAAACTTATGAGGTATAAATAACAAATAGATATCACAAGAAAATCCCTAAATTTTATTTTGCCATTGTGAACTAAAGACCACGTATATCCCCCGACAGATAGATATTTGTACGGGCTAATTGATACTCACAAATTTGACATCCGACCATAATCCATGGTCCATGAAGACTCCGCCCAACAAAGTACAAACGTCTCACCAACGTACTCATCCTCCAACTCAGTCTGGTACAGAAGATCTCACTCGCATACTTATCATCTGATTCAACCAGATATGGATGATCTCATCAACATGCTCATCTTTCGACTTGACATGGTACGAAAGGCATAAGATCTCACTTGCACATTTATCATTTGACTCAACCAAGTATGGATGATCTCATCAGCATGCTCATTTTTCGACTCAACATGGTACGGAAGGCATCTCTATGTGTCAAACCCAACATCTCCGGCCAGGCTATCATCGATATTATGATCTATGATGGTAATATAATCATAAACATTCCGCCACACAAAACAATATACCTCAACACCTCCATGATACGAAAATTAGTATCGAATAAGTGTAAACTTTATTAAAGTACCGTAACCTTCCATTCAATTAAATGCCTCAATATTTTCATACATTCTACTCAACCTTAATCGTAAGAAGACAACAATCCAAATACTCATACAATTGAGTACAACGCAAAGAAAGCTTTGTAATTTCAATGATAGAAATATTATTCTGTGCTGATAAGGACCGTACTCACGCACTTAAGATTAATACAAATGATTTATCACGGAACGAAGAAAAGATAAACACGGACCAAGATATAATTTATTTTACTTAATTCAACCATTTAACTATTCTTTCATTTTGTTCTGGTGCAACATCTACTACTAAGGCCACATTTAATGATCACTTATATACGATCCAAAATAAATCAATGGATTTCAAGCATATATAATATTTTTTATTTTATTTTATTTATTTATTTATTATTATTATTTTAACATACTACCCATGAAATTAAATCGTGTTCTCAACACCACCCTCTAAAATTTAACATTCACGATCACGTTATAGGGTTCTACCACACACAACCCATTTATAATAATTTACATCCATTATACTAATACATACCCACACATTCTTACTCAGATATATAAATACACATAATGCCAGCATATTTACAAGTATATATATATAAATACAAATCACATATAAATATATACATATAATCTGCCAACACACACATTGCATACGCCACACACCCACCGCGCACAGTGCACTCCTACACTAACATAGCTACACATCCACACACTGAATTCACGCTTACACACAACACACACGACTACCTCACACAGCCAGCAGCAGCAGTACGTCCACACTACTCTCACACACATACTGCTACACACACACACCACCCCTCACACTGCTAACCACATGGCTACACACACACTCAGCACCAGCATCAGCAGCACGCATGCACCATTCTCACCACACGGCTTCACACATACACACCCATACTTTGCACTCACCTGTACTCACGAACCCACAGCAACACGCACGCACGCACAGCAGTACACCCCCACACACTACACACACAAATACGGTCCACATATACCGTATCCACATTCATATACCGCACACAGCATACTCATACATTTACATATATATACATCTAACGTGCACACACACCGTATACATGCACACCTAGTAATATATATATATATATATATTAAAGCATCAATTCCTAAATTCCTCACTCACAAAACTATGGCCAGAACAGAACACGAAGCCCTGTTTTTTTTTCCATTTCTGATTTTACTGTGGGCTTCAACCCAAATTGCTGAGCCGGCCCTGAGCCGTTGAGCCGGCCCACGAGCCGCCAAGCCGTGAGCCACGAACGACTTCAGTGAGCCGATTTCGAGCCGAAAGAAGGGTTTCGTTCGTTTCGTCTTCCTCGATGGATTTGTAACCATTTGGCGTTTAACTCAGTTAATTGCTGAAGTATTTGTGGTCTATTAAGTGGTGATAACTCTCCCATTAAGTTAATTAATCAATTTTAGCCGGTTTGAGCACGAAACGCTTGGTTGAGGCGGGTGATAGTTTCGCCTATAAATTGAGACTTCTGGTTTTGTCCCTGGCATCCAACTCAAGCAATACATCATCTGAACGAGTGAAGGAGTGTCTTGAAGCACGGAGCCGGTCCGAATCAAACGTCGAAAAATAGAGCATCAAATGGCCGGAGGTATATAAAGTCGATTGTAAATTCCGCTTTTGTGATTGTTTTAGCCACTTCAATGTCTAACATTTCATACCCCTTACTATTGTATATTTTGAATTTAAAATATAGACTTACATGTTTAGAATTTTGATAAATTAGGTCATACATGTGTGCTGTATGAACCGAAATTACAAAAATAAATTTCATATTACTGATTTTCTATATTTTGTTAAACTTTTCTACACTATCATATTTAATTTTGTATACAATAATCTAGTATGTTTAAGAAATTGATAAATATATGTTCCACATATTCTAAAATTTATGTAACTTTTTTATATTTTTGTTTAATAAGTTGAAACTTTGCTGAATTTCTACTTCACTAAATTTTTCTGTACTCTATGCTAAATTAGCATTTAATATGTTAATAATTTATCATTGCTTGATTTATACAGAAAGTATAAGTTCTATATGATATGAAATTATAGAATTTTAAAAGATAATTTTATTGAAGTAAAGAATTACGATCATTTTCTCCATGGATAAGAAAATTAAAAAGTATGAAGAAAAGTGTATAATTTTAAAAAAAAATATGTATTAGATCATAATTAAATTCAGCGGGTAATATATTATAGTATATTTTAATATATTATAATAGTATATCTAGATTTAAACCTATTATTCGCAAATGAGAAGCGACGTTTTACCCCATCTATAGGGTTATATATATGACGATCCTTTTATGAGTCTTGAATAGTAGCGTATAGTATTTGATTGTATAAAAATAAATATAGCTCAAATTTTGATTGTTTGCTCCTTTAATCAGTAAGTCTTATTGGCCTTTAGTTCATAAGAAAAATCAGATTTTAGTATGTTTTGATAATAAGAATTGGACAATGATATGATAAGAATTTTAAAAATGTATAATCTGAATTTTCTACATAGGTATTATGAATATTTATGTCATTACATTAGATTATGATCTATTATTCTTCCAATATATTTTGAAAGTAAATTATGTGTGATTATTATTATATTATATATTTTAATGAGTTTTTGGCTCACTCATTACTCTATTTTACTAACCCTTTCAAATAAGATATACAGATACATGCCAGATGAGCAGGAATGATGAATGACTATGTTAGAGAGTCTTTAATCGGAGATTATGAAATGTTCAATATAGTTTTATGATTGTCGGACAACTTTAGAATGTTAAATGCTAAAATATAGCTATTGGATAATAGTTAATGTATTAAGTTTTGTTTCCAGATAGTTTTAGATTGTTTTATATTGTAATGTGGCCTTTTGGATTGTAGTTAATATATTATAATGTATTTCGGATAGTAATTAATGTATGAATAATAATCGGACAGCGATTGGTAAGCCATGAGATGTATGTCAGTATGTTTTAGTACCATATTAATGTGATTTATATCATGATCCTATCTTATAGTTTTATGAGGCGTGACACTTACTGAATCTTGTGTACGATTTAATTTACTTTTAATAATCAATCGAGGTATCGATATAAAATTCAAGTTCAAATATTATTAAATGGTAAATTGGTTAATTTATAATTGGTTAAGTGTAATTACAGGATTAGAAATTTAGAACATAACATCTAGTCTAGAGACCTCTAACACTTGTCTAAAGTTCTGATAGAGAGGTAAAGACTTTTTCCATCTGATGCAATACGGTCATCTGAAACAATGTTCATGATGATGATAACTACCCCATCTAATGCCGCATCAAACATAGGAGGTCAATAATGGAACAACAGACCCAACAAGCTAAGAAATAGAAAGAACTCTAAATGTCTTCTCGGTAGAAGGAGGGATAGAGTCAGTAGAATGAGAAATGCCACCAAATACATGGAATTGACTCTGAGCATATGTGACTTGTGTAAATGGATAGTCTAAGAACAACAAGAGACACAATAGATAGGTTGATAGAGAGATGAGATAAGGTGCAGAATAAGATAACTATAGGGTAGTTTGAATATCGGTCAAAAGTCCTCAAATGTGTCTATAAACTATTTACAAAGTATTTGTGTATGTGGACAATCTAAGGGTGCACCAACAAGACCAATTTCATTATTAGTACATGTATGTCATCTAATAGTACGCATGTATAACCAATTCTGCTAATTTACTAAGACTGTATAAGTAAACATCCTAGCATTTGAACATTAATTCAAATATTAGCTTACCTTTACACAATAGAAATATTTTTGAGCATTTGATCCTTTGTAATTTTGATGAATATATATTGAGTTATAATGGATCCCAATTAATTATTTAAAAGGCTTGAATATGATTTAATTGGGACCAAATTTTATTATAGAAATAAGCCAATAAAATAAACTTAACAATTTCCTATCTAATCAGGTCTCCGGCCCTAGAATAAGGATACAAAGAGATGTGGGCTTCAGTCCAAATTGAGCCGGCCCAAGCCGCTGAGCCGGCTCATGAGCCGTTGAGCCGATCTAGCCACGAGCCGCACACGGCTTGTCTGAAGCCGAATTAGGGTTACAGCCGATTCGCCTTCCTCGATCGATTCATCAG
>JAOVVI020018061.1:0-10454 GCA_028571085.2 Nepenthes alata
TGCAATGGAGGCATTGGAGCGAAGATTTGCTGTTGCCAAGGCAGAGGCTCAGCAACAAGTAAGGAACAAAAGGAGACGCCATGAAGAAGATGAACTTGTTAAGAATAGAAATCCTCCTGTTTCTTCTGCAGAAACTGCAGTCAGTGCATCAGTGACTCCTCTGTTGGGCACCTCATCCAAGAAAGGTTTCTCTGTTGGCTCTTCCTTCCGGATTTTTTAAAATTAGTCTGTAAAAGTAATGAAATGGTTTTGTTTCCTGTGCTAAATGCTTGATTTATGCTAATGGGTACTTGGAAATGTGGAATGAATTTATCTCGGATGAAAATATTGGTATCAATTGTGGCTATATTAGTATCGGATAGTATCTATTAGTATTAGATATATTGATAGGGAAAAAATCTTCTAAAAATCATAAGCTAACAAGGTCGTATTGGCCAATATTTCATCGATACAATAATATATCGTAATGTTGTTGCGGTGTAGGAAAATATCGGCATAGGGGGGCTAGATATCAAACCCTTTCTTTTCTTACTTAGCCGAGTTGTCTGAGTTACGGGCACTGCCGGTTCACTTTCTGGATTGATGAGTGTGCAGGTTGACCAGAGTAACTACTGTACTTACTGAATGACTTAGTGATATAATTACTTCGACTCTCAACTCTTAACACTAAGGCAATTTGACATTTGACCGCTTAAATCATTGGATAAATTGATAGAAACATTGGCAAATGGCCAAGTCGGACTCTTAGACATATACCCAAGTTCAAATAGCATCGGTACTGTGGTCCATGAAAACAAAATTGGTAATGAGTGTCCTTTACGTTCTAGGATGCTTTCCACCATTAGCTGACAGAATATTTTCAAACTATCATTTGTCATATCAGCTAACTTTTATGACACAATTTGTGATTTTGTTCATTTTGTGTTCAACTTATTACAATTGAGATTTATGTTTGGTCTTGTCTATGGGGAACTTGAATTGCTAAGAAAAATAGATAATGTATCATGTGGCATTATGCATGGATCAGATATATCTGGGTGAATTTTTCAACAAAAGTTGTATATTCTATACTGGAATCTAATAAATGAGATTTTTTTTTACATAATCTTCTTTTATCCAAAGAAATAATTTTTCGAAATAATGAGTCTTTGATATCAACACATTTAGAGTTCCTGTATTCAATCTTTTTCATTGTTCTTGTTAGATATTTTTCTTTGACAGATCTTTTTTTTTCTTTTTTCTTCTTTTTTTTGGTTTCCAAAGCCTATAGTGAGTTACAAACAGAGTTTGAAATGGTTAAAATCTTGGTTATGGGGAGGACTCTTAACTATTGTATGAATCTGTAATCTTAATTTCACGTTTATTGCTAACACATGCATATTTTGGAGGAACACACATGTAAAGTGATTTTGATTAAAGACAACATATTGCTTACTATTGCTGATTGCTTCCACAGATCCGGAAGCAGATGGTCTAATATATATGCAGATTTGTCATCCTGTGAGTGAAAAACTTGTGGCATCTGTCAGTGTATGTGTGCCAACATAACTTTTACCTCATAGCTCCGTTTGTTTGTCGGAAAATATTTATCAATTTGGAAATAACTTCCCATCGAAAAATATTTGATATGTATAAGAAAATGGGGAGCATAACACAAATTGATCAATTATATGATGGCTGCTGACAGTGGCCGGTGTGTCATCTGGCGACTGATGGTGGCTATTGAAGGTATCGTTGGCCAGTGCCTGGCAATGGGTTGGGACATCAAGGCTGCAATGATATCATATTTGGGTAAACCTCTCATCAATGGGTGTTGGTGGTCATTATTGTGTCGTGGATGAATTCCGAAAAATGACATATCGTTTTGAAAAGAGAAAGTTGTTTTCCGGAATTTAAGCCTTACCTTTTTGCCACGAAATTAAATTTATATGTTGTATTTTCTTAAAATATTTTTGCAATTTCACAGATATCTAACCAAGGAAAGAGCGTAGTGAACAATATCTTACACGAGCTCCTCAAGAGCGGTGATTCAGCTTCGAAATATATACAGGGATCTAAAAGCATGAAAATGGACAATTGGATCCTTCTTGATAATTTTGTTAGAGAGCATGGATCATCGGCTTCCCGTTTGAGAGCTTTGCAGAGCCACTCCAAGCGCTCAAAGAGGCATATGTCGATGAAACAGCTTAAAAAATGTGGAGCATTTGAGTTGCCTGAGGAATATCGGAAGTAAGTTTTTTTCTGTTTGACGGGGCATATATGTCATCAACTTAATTTTGTGTTCAATTGTTCCTTCCCATAGATAAAAATATTAGTATCGATTGCAGTTATATCAATATCGGATATTTGACAATACGTATCGGTATCAAATATGTTGAAAACAATTATAAAAGTTATACGTTACTAGGGCCATATTCGCTGATGTATTGGGCAAATATTGGATGTATTGGCTGGTATTTTAAATATCGGCTAATAAATCACGATATTGTTATAATATCATAAAATATCAATTAGAAGATCTAATACTGATAAATTTGATCCAATATTTTCACATCATTATTCGAGTCATTTCATGTAAAATTTTATGAGATTTAAAACCATTATGCGGATCATCAAATTATCGTATGACTTCACAAACAATAATGCGAAATTATACATAAATGGTATTCATGAATCCTTGCTATCATTTTTGCTTTTCTCAAAGAATAAAGGTCGTTTTCTCTCCCTGTTTACTTTTTTTATTTGAGATTGCAGAGATCTTTTGCTTTCTTGTCTCAAGATCAAAAGAATGCAGAAATTTAGCACCCCTGATACTGAAACAGGACAACTATATATAGGGCATAACTTCCCGTTTTTGCCGAAACTATTTTATGAGACCAAAATTAACTCACACAATGTGTGATGGGTTATTTCTGCCTTTTATATAGCAGTGAACGTATCATTTTCTCAATTACTTAAATGTTCATTTTTCCATTAAAGATTGTGCTCATCGAGGAAATAACTTTTCTGATTAAATATATATGAAACTTAGACGATCAAAACATTTATCACTTTGACTAATTACTAAATATATGTCACGTTATGTGAGACAATTTTAACCATCCTTGTTTTGTAATTGGTGTACATAAAACTGAAATAAGAGATGCCTTTTAAGGGTCTGATTAGCTACACCCATATCCGAGAGTTGTCAAGTGTGCCTCATATACATTATTTGCTATTAGGTTTTGGTAAAATCCTTGAAATTGCGTCCCATCTATTATCTGAGGCTGTGTGTCCTACGTAGTTACGAAGTAAGGACTAATATGTAAACTTGTAAAACATGAGATGTTATTTGCCTCTAGGAAATGTGCGTGTATTCTGACAACACAATTACCAGGGGCACGCTCTACTTCTAACCTAGTAGTCTGTTGTCTGGCCCCTTAATGGGAGGCCCCTAGGTGTATGTGCAAAGTTGGCTGTCTGCTTGAAAGCACAAATGAAGAGAAATCTGGCTAATGAGAGCTGTTCCCTTGAGATTTTGAGTGCATGGATTGTAAATTGGATGAAAATATCAGTATCAGTTGTGGCCATATCAGTATCATATATATTAGATGATACATATCAGTATCAGGGATGTTGAAAAAAAATACTTCCAAAAATTGTAAGCTAAAAAATCTGTATTTGTTGGCGTATTGGCTGTATCGGCTGACATATCGGTCAAATATCGGGTGTATTGGCCTATGAAACGTGATATGTTACCGATATGACAATGTATCACGATATTATCGTAATATTAAAAATACCGGTATTAGGAGGTTAGATACCAATACATATCATAATATATTTTCATTTAGTATCTGGACTGATCTTTTGTCATCGACTGCCCCCTTTACAATGGCATTTCTGTCTTAGACACACATGACATCTAAAATGGACATCGGTATGTGATTCTCTCAAAAGGCAAAAAGATGGACGGACAAGCTACTCCCTCCTACTTCGTCTCCTATCATTCAGGTTTCGATGCTTAAAGAGAGGTCTTCTCACGTAACCCATTGAGCCAAGTCTCAATTTCTTGCTGTCAAAGAGTTTCACATTTGTTTAACTTGGGATTGAAATGCTTTCCTAAAGAATAAGCAACTACATGATGAAAGAAAGTAAGCCTATTACGGCTGCTATGAAGACAATTTATTACAGTTTGATAAGTTCTTTGCCCTACGTATAGGAAAAATGTGCAAAAACTTGCATTCGTGATTTGCCTATGCGTATACCCTATCTCGTGTGAAGCAGCTCACCGAATTAATCTAGTGGCTCATAAATAGTATGAATTTAAGAATCTCATTGCTATGTAGGGTTAAACATCTTCCAGAAGCATTACAACTTCAAACCAAATAGTTGATGAGTGTATCTTACCATTTGGAATCACTTATGAAACTTCTATCCGTGGATAAAAATAACAGTATCGATATCGGTTGTAGTCATATCGATATTTGACAATATGTATTAGTATTTGATATAATCAGAAAAAGATATCGGTTGTAGTCATATCGATATTGGACAATATGTATTAGTATTTGATATAATAAGAAAAAAAATTTTTAAAAAATCCTAAGTTGATAGGGTCATATCGGCAGATATATCGTTATATTGTCTCGTTATCGAAAAATATCGGCATTATGGGTCCGATATCAATACATATATATTTTCATCTATGCTTCCATTTAAACATTGGGGAGTTAGGCCCCACAAAATTTTACCCCTTTTGTAGTTTTATATAGTAAGACAATTTTTGCAGTTTTTTATAGTAAGACAAGATTTAGGTATTGCTTCTTCCTGGAGTTTCTCAGCATCTTTAGATAGTATCCTTTCTGTTTAAACACTTCATCTTTATCTAATGGCTATGATGTTTTGACATAGGACACCAACACACGAACACTTTTTTTTTTTTTTTTTGGGTAAGAAATGACGACGACATGTTGGAGACCACTCCAATGAAAATTTATAGTTTATACATAGGTATGCGAACAGAATTCATAAAGAACACTATTCTACAGGAAGAAACAGTGTAAGAGATACCAGTGAACCAATGAAATGAATTCTGCTGTAGCCTTAAAAAATGGCCCAAGTTTTATCCGATTTATATTATAAACCCAAATGTTTTTACTTATAGAATTTCTTAACATGCTGGAATTAGATTAAAAAAAATTTGTTGATGCCTGTCGGTGTCCGACACCATCCCTAGAAGAGTGTCGGTGCTTATTCGGTTCTACATCGAGTTTAAAATTTTATTATCTTTTATGTTCGCAAATTTTTCTACCTTTATGAACTACTAGTTCTTTGCTTAAGGGGTTATTTTTATTTTTTTTCAGGTTTGATGTTTTTTTGCCAATGCATCAGATGTGGAAAAGTTATGTGACTCAACTTCTTAAAAACACCGGGTGAGACTCATATTTCTCCTAGACTTTGCTTATGACATGATCATATTCTTTCAATATATCTTCTTAACATCTCTTGCTAGGGATAAAAATATTTGTATCTGTATCTAACACGTCCATATCAGTATCGGACATATTGGATAATACGTATCAATTTGGATATATTGAAAGAAAAAAATTATGAGAATCGTAAGCGGTTAGACAAATATTGACCGATTATGTTGGCTAAAGATTGGGTATAATCATTGTCCTTTTAGGTTACATATATCGGTAGATATTTGTCTTTCAACTTATTATTTTGATAATTATTTTTTGATATATCCGATATCAGTACATATTATTCCATAGGTTTGTTATTGATATGACAAAAATATCGACTGTTATATTATCCATGCAATATATATTTCAGTATATGTTGGTGTATCGGATATTTCAGTATCGAGGGGCTGATAATGATATATATCGGCTGAAATATTGAATATCGCCAATATTTTCATCCATTGATGTTCGAGAAAATTCTTCGTCAAATATTTAGAATTTGTTTGATTTGGCAGAAGAAATCAAATTGCTCAATGCCTACTCGGTGCAGATCTTCATGGTGCTATTCTCCGAGGTTATACTGTGACTGCCCTTTTTCCTTTTTGGAACAATAGAATAAAATATCGACTAATATATAAAATATCGGAAATCTTCAATATTGCGTTGAACTCACAATAGGTAGTCATATGGATAATACATTGTGATATATCACCTAAATTGAAAATATTGGTTAAAATGCCCTATATTTTTCGATATTTGGCCTATATATTTATTGATATTGTCTGATATTTTCCTATTAGGTTCTGATTTTCAAAACATTTTTGTAGCAACTATGTTCGATATCAATATTGATACAATATTTTCATTGATGCTTAGAACTCGTGAAAGTATTAACTTTGCAAATACATGGTTAATGAAACTTTTGTAGATACATTCATTCTAAGTATGGATGAAAATATCGGTATCGATTGTAGCCATGGAACTATTAGATGCATCGGCAATACATGTCGGTATCCGGGATATCGGATGCACATATTTTTAAGTCATAACCCAACAGAAAAATATCAACCGAATATTGAAAAATATTGAGTATTTTGACATATTGTAATTTTTTTATGGTTTCAAAAAATATCTGAATTATTGGCTAGTGATGAAGTTTTTTTTAATCTCTTTGTGGCAGTTGTTGAGTGCAAAGTTGATGCCTTGGTCGGAGTGATGGGCATCATGATTCGTCAAACGGCAGAAACATTTGGAATAATTACTCAAGAAAATAAATTCAAAGGTTGTGATCTAATGTTTACATGATTTTCAAACAGCAAAAAAGATAGATATTGGCCCCCCTATATCTATATTTTCATATATCACGACAAAATTGTGATATGTCATATTATTAGTGTATATCGCAACATATCAAAGGACATTGATATTTTTCGATATTTGTTCGATATATCACTTAGTATTTTCTTTTTAATTTACTATTTGCAAAATAATTTTGTGGCTTATATGTCTGATACTAATAAGTATTATCTGATATAGCCTGTACTAGTACGGCCACAAATACCGATACCATTATAGATATTTTCATCGACGATACATATTTATACATACACACATATATGTAAATACACTGTAAATTTTAAGTGTCCATTGAGAATGTGTTCAGGACACTGCCCATTAATGTGCAACAAATTACCATTTGTTACGGGGCGCAGCCTGCGGCATGGCTTGAAATAGACTAAAAGAACTCCTTAGTGAGAAAAAAAAAATACTTAAAGGACTCCTTTGCACTGTTGAATTAAACCACAATTTGATAGCATCAATCTCTTATTTGTTTTAGATTAAATGTGGCGTCTCGTTTGGTTGATGGGTGCCACCATGGAATGAAATATTAGTGTCTGGCTCTTTATACTGATATTTTCTAATATTTTAATTTATCTGCTGATATTTGTTTTCCCATGTTATGATCTGTAAAAAAAATTGCCTAAGATATATCCAATACCATTTTATGGTGTCTAATATGGTCAATACTGATATAGTCATAATTGATATCAATACTTATCTTTTCATTCATAATAATGGCAATTCTGCATCTACTTGGGGACCTCATTAGCCTCCTTTGCATTGTTGAATTAAACTGAAATTTGATAGCATCAATATCTTGTTTGTTCCAGAGTGATTAGCCACTTTTGGGATACTTTCTATGATGTAACTTTTTATCCATCTATCTACATTAATGGGCCCAGAGATTGATGGATAAGTGCCACCATGGAATGAATTATTGGTATTGGGCTGTCCATATTAATATTTCCCGGTATCTTAATCTATTAGCCAATATTTCCTTCCTAGGTTATGATTTGAAAAAAAAAGATATTGTGTAAGGTATATCTAAGACCAATTTATACATCCTGATATGGTCATTACTGATATAATTGCAACCGACCAATACTGATTTTTATTCATGATTATGACAAATCTGCAGCTACTTAAGGACCTCATAGGCCTACCATGCATTGTTGAATTAAACTGAAATTTGATAGCCTCAGTCTCTTATTTGTTATAGATTGATGTTAGGGGGGAGATATTATTCATAACATGACATCTCATTTATCTATTTATACTAATGAGCTCATAGATTAATAGGTAGGTGCTACATTATTGGAGGGTTTTTCAAAAATGACTGAAGAGTATTAAAAAATAAGCGTTTTTTGGCTTTGTTTTCTTGTGCTTGTACTTATGAAGTTTGATTTGAGGGCAAATTTTAATTTGTTGCAGTTGTTCCAAAGAAGAGTTCGGTCTTTGTATTGCAAGCTGATCGTTGGAAAATCACTTTGCAAGGTGACAAATTTGCTTCGAGAAAGCTTGATCCATGATTTTGGTATTTGTGAATATCCACCAGGTAATCTTTTTGCAAGATCTGTTAAGGTCTTTCCGCTAATTTAGCTACCTTGTGATCTTAATGGCCCAAATTGATTGACTAAAAAAATGTGGAGATCGGAAGAAATTATTGAAATGCAAAATAAATCATTTTTCAGTCATTCTAGGCAATTATGATGACAAGGGAGCCCAATTGTGGGAGGACCCTAACAGCCTCTTTTTGCTACCGAGCCCTTGGTAATTGTTTTTTTAAAAAATATGAGATTTAAACTATTATGTGAATCATTATACTATCGTGTTATTTCATAAACAATAGTGTAACACCCGATTGTCGATTCAAGTTTTATGATGTTAAGATTTATTATATTAGGTGAATATTGAGAATAATTGTTTAATTGGAAGAAAATCAAGTAATTGAGGTATAATGATCGTACCTTATTGGTGTCGTGCATTGGTTGTGCGTGTTAGCAGTATGGGCGGCACTTGTACGTGGGAGAGGTACACTCCTACGTCGGCTAGTAGGAGGCATGGCTCTCGTGTAGCGTGCTCGTATGTGGTGGTTAGCCAGAGCAGTGCTCGTGTGTGCATATACTTGGTTCTTGTGCCTGTGCTCATATGTCTGTTTATTTATTTAAGGTCTTTTTGAAAAATTTTGGGCATTTCTGAGCAGAGAAAAGAGATAAGAAAAAGAAAATTGATTTCAAATATGTTTTTCAGTAGACTTTGATATTATTTGGGTTAAAGCGAGTGCATTTAAGTTCATTTATTGTTGATATCTTGAGTTTAATTTAATCATTTTGTTTTTCATTACATATGAATGCATGCACTCGTTCATTGTCCCCTTTACCATTTGTTTGCTTGCATTTAGATTTTACATATTGATTTTGAGTTTTTAAAAGTTTGTGCCTGATTTTATATTATTATTCATACATGATATTTTCAATTTATTGACCTTATATTTTATTTTTATGCAAGTTTTTAATGAGAACTTTCATTTGAAATTTGTAAGGATTATTTATTTTCTCTTTGATTTGGGAAATTTCAACTATTAAACCTCCATGTTTTACATTCTTCTTTGGAGGAGTGGATATGCAAGCATTCTCGTAATAGCAAATGAGTGAAGACAATCAGCAAATTTGTAAATAATTATATCTATGATTATGCCAAATTTTTACACCCATTCAGTACGGATTATCTATCAAGGACAGGCAGTTGTGCTAATTATTTGTCATTTTTCATTTTGCCCTGGTTGCCTTTAATTGTAGGGAGGGTGTCGTTATGCTGTTTTTAGGTAGGGTGCCTACTTCTGTATTGTTGTATGGCATTGGGGGGGGGGGGAGAGAAACAGTATTAAAATGTTTCAATTTTATAATTGATGGATTCCAATACCTCGGGGTACTGAAAGCACGGCCCAAAAAGGCGGACGTAAGGCCCAGGAAGCTAATCTGACCGAGATCTTAGGTTGGCACAAAAGTCCGAGGACATCCGTCAGCGTCTCAACGCTCTTAGGAGCCTGGCTTGGCCCGAGAGGTCAAAGCTAGATGTGGTAGCTCGAGGACATTCCACGAAGGACCAGAAACCCCTCACTGGTCAAAACTGCAATTACTGTCCGAGAACCATCCACGAGTCCGCGGACTTTAGGAAAAGGCCAGACACACCATTCAAGGACGAGGACTATCTCATGACGGCCGGGAATGCCAGCTCAGAGATTTTGCTGTTATCAGGGAGCACGCAATCTCAGCAACACGCTACCGCCACGGCAAATGATGGCGCTCAGAGCATGCCTTGTCATTTCAAGGCTGACGTCACAGGCCAGCACGCCTAACACAGTATGACCCAATCAGTGGCGCTGGCGGCTGGCTACCCTGCACCCGTTAGCGTGCCTGACACAGCATGGTCCAATCAGCAGAGTAGGTGGACAGCGGGCATTCAAAACGCCATTACAATACACACAAATCTAAGCAAGGTATACTTTTCAGAAAGGTAGTTAATAATTACAACTACTACTGTTCACTTTCTGTTCAAAGGTGAAATAATACCTACTGAAAGAAACAACCAGTTGAATGTGGTGATCTATGAAAAATAAATATCAGAAGATATCGATGAAAGAAATTACAAAGCAAGCAAGCG
>JAOVVI020018062.1:0-10454 GCA_028571085.2 Nepenthes alata
CATATAATATCAGATATACTAGCGTAGAAATCATGCATAATCATGAACTTGAAAACAGGGGTGAGTACTCTTGCCTGAATTTCTTTTACTTCGCCTGGAACCTTTGGTCTCTCTCTTTCTAAAACTCTATGGCGTAACTCATTCTTATTCCTCTGGTTCTATTTATAGACTTTGGCTGCCGTCGTCTGAGTTAGCCACACTAAAGTATATCATTTATGGCTTTTTATCAAATTTCCACATTATTATGATTCTTCATTTTTCAACAGTCTCCTTATCAAATTTCCAGAGTTATTTACGATTTTGTGTCCAATTAATCTCCAGATTAATTGACCTCGTCAGTTACATATTTCTCATTTAATCCTCATAAATCTCCGGATGAATTGACCTCGTCAGTTACACATTTCTCATTAATTCCTATTTAATCTCCAGATTAATTGGCCTCGTCATTTACACATTTCTTATTTAATTCCAATCCAGTCAACTATCGGTACTGACCGGATTATTCCTTACACTACTTCCGGTCAATGCTTGTTGATCGGATCTTCAACTTTGGCTTCCTTCCCACAATTCTACTCCGGCCTTACAAAGCCACTAAACTACACACAGCCACACCGGCCTACAAGTCACTTCGGCCTTATATTCATATAATACACTCCGGCCTTCAATGGAATAAAAAACCCAATTTCAAAAACAAGCTCAAGGCCGAATTAGATTTTATTTCTTAAAGTGGCTGGACTTGACTCTCAAGGATGAAGTCGGACTTGATTTTTATCAAGTAAAATCCGGACTTCTTTTCATGAAAGAAATCCGGACTAGAATGAAAGTCTGAACTTCTTTTTACCCAAGAATTTCGGACTAAAAATTCATTAAGGAAACTCCGGACTTCTTTGTCGGACTTGATTTTCATCTTAAGGCCCATTTACTTTTCTTATTATATTTTCGATCAACTGGCGTTTGACTGGATTATATGGACTCGATGTTGGAATTTTCTATGTTCAAAAATCTGGGTTGTTACAAAAACGTAACCTGTTTACATCCACCTATCCAGGAAATACTCCATGCCAACAAAACAGACCAAATTTCCAACCCGGCATTTTTCGATATTTTGTTGCACGTCGGCCATTGAGAACAATCCGGGTACTGCTTGCTCAGCAAGAAGCACATCCAAAGAATGACACCTCCCAGAAGCAATTCACAGACCAACACCAAATCACAGATGGGGCTGCAGCACCTCATAGGCAGCAGGGCTTCTGTCTTTCCAGGGAAAACTAACAATGCCATTAGATCAGGTAACGAGCAGCCTAATCCACCAGGTGCAAGGTTCAACACAGAAGCCACCAAACTAGAAAAGCAGCAGCTTGGCAAGGGAAATAGCAGTAGCACATGACAGCTGGAATCCAGAACCATTTGTACATCACGCCCTGTCACATTAAGAAGGTTGGATACACTGCTACATATCAAAACATGTGCAAAGATCCTTAATTTTTAGTAGAGGACAACATTCGGCGCAGATTAACCCAGGGGCATCCTCCAAAATTACACCCCTCACCAACACAGCAGGCAAGCTACACCACTACGGAAGTAGATGCCTCTTCATCCGAGACCAACCTAATTATATGGATTAGGCGAACGTTTCTTTTGCCGCCTTTTGGATTTTTGGTGGTTAGGTTTGAAAACCCCTCCTCCAGAATCAGGGGTCGAGTCAACGGTAGGGAGTGGGGAGGGTGAAGCAGAGCGAGATCTGACAGCATCGAATTGCGAACGCATCTCAGCAATGTTTCTTCTCAACTCGCCTATACTAGTGCACGCCCTTGGCACCTTACTATGTTGAGAGGCAACATAAGGGCTCGGGGCAGGGCCAAAGTAATCAGCAACCACGGATGTTGAGCCAAGGGCTGCTGACCGGTCTTCCTCTAAGATTGGCAAAGGGGCAGCGCATCTGCTAGGTAGATCAGCATCAGAAGCATTAAGTCCCCGGTGCACCATTTCTACAAAAGCAATCGAACAATCACAATTAAAGTGCATAACCCCTTGGGGACAAATGTGGGAACCATAACAGGGAGCATCATTTTTAGCAAGGGAGTTAGCCACATGGGCCATGGCTTCCGATAACCCCTGCTCACAGTTCCTGCCCTCAGCATTCGAGTTGATACAGTCGTCGACCAGATCTAGCGTTGACAATATAACATCAGAGGGAGGAAATTGGGAATCCGACTCCATCCTGTCAAACAGTTGTTGCACAGGAAAAAAACACCTCATTCCTCAACAACCCTCATAGGTAGCTCCGACCTCTGGAAAGAATCCTTCAATTCGCCAGCAACTCCAGGCCCAATGGAGAACATGCATTCTTCTGCACCTTCATCCTGCTCAACCAAATCCTCAGAAACCTAGAGGACCGCAAAATAGGTAATGGAATCTTTTACATCCATTACCAACTCCTTAGAAACAACAAGAGCCAGACAAGGGGATGTGGAGGAGATCAGCTGATCATTAGAAACCACATGACCCTCCATTGCTAAATCAGCATGCAGCGCCATCTCCAATGGCACATTATGATCGTCAGCAGTAGCCTCGTGTTCAAAACCAGAAGTCACAGCATGCCCAAGATTCAAATACTATTATTTGTCAACAACATTGTGGACATCCATAGATAAAAGGGCCCCACTACCAGCCGAGGTATCACCAGGGGTTAAGTTCTTAGGGACAGAATCCTGTTGAATAGGCATATTCTTTCTGGTGCTCTTCTGGTTAGCAGAGCGACCATTTACATGATGCACCGGCCTCCACCGGTAAGCTACCTCTACGTCAACAACCTTGGCCGTTTCATTATCACCAGATTTAACCCTGATTTTTGTAGGAAGGGGAGCATTTTTACTCACTGCAATGCATATCCGTGCGAAGTGCACACGTTCCATCCGAGTTGTGCTCGAGTCCAGTTGGAGGGGTTTACCAACCTCACTTGCTATCCAACTAAGACCTAAGGGGGTCCAGTATTCGATCGGGACGTTGAAATGAGTAATCCAAACAGGAAACGTTTGGTGAGAGTCCTTAGATAACTCCATTCCAGGCAGCCAACGTTTAAGGAAAATGGTTTTCTTGCCAAATGCCCAGGGGCCTTTAGACAAACAGAGATTCAACTATTTTTTAAACGCAAACCGAAAGATGAAGAAGCCATTTTCATTCCCAGCTACATGAGTTAGCCCAAATCTGGCCCAAATTTTGCGAGCAATGTTGCTAACCGCCAGGAAGTGTAATGGAGTTTCATAGAAGTACCCCACTAGCGTTGCGCTCCATAATTCCTGGCTCTCCCGAATGACCTTAGCCGGAGGAGATAAGGAGACGACATCCCCATCAATAGATTGAGGGGGATAAAATTTAAGTGGAGGACAAAGACTCACTCCATTGTTTTGGACGACATCTACCCAGGAGGATGGGGGGTTGAAAGAGCCACACCTGAATTGATTTGCGAGGAGTTAGGCACCTTCCCAGTTTTGGCAACGACTTTGCTCTGGATCACGCCAGAAGATGAATGCAGGTAGGCCAGATTTGCAGCAAGAGCAATAGCATCAGAATTAGAAGTCGTTTGCCCCTGACCATCCGCGCACCCAATTTGCGCCAAGTTCAAAAACCGGTATGCGTTCCCTTCATACGAATCGAGGGGAGAGGGAGACGACATCAATGTGTGGGAGTTGCAGAGGTCCAAAGGCTTCAGACGCTCTAGGAAGGAGGAATCGGGGCGAGGGGACGGGAGCATGGCGACCCTCTGCAGAGGAGGGAGAGGGAAGGGAGACGATAGACGAAACCGTCGCCGAGGGAGAAGGATTGGGGGACGGAGAAGGAAAGGAAGCCCTAGGGGGAAACGACGGTGCCAACAGGGGGCCGGCCATGGCCGGCGCTGGTGACAGCGAGAGCCAGCCAAGAGACGCTGAGCAAAACCCAAATTTGAAATTTGAAAGTTAGAGAGAAGGGAGAGCTTCTTTGCTAGACAATTACCCTCTCCTGCATAGAATCTTTGTCCTAAAGGATTACAGGAGGGAAATTATTATTGGATCTTGGATCACTCGTTTATGAGTTTTATACCCACCGAATACGTGGTATATAAGTTCTGGTGTTGTAGTGTCGTCCGCCCAACGTTCCACATTGTAGTGAATTCCTCACCGGTCAATCTAGTGAGATAGCGGTAACATATGGGCTTGAGCAGCGATTCAGTGAGGATTCCTGTTGCTAACTCCAGGTGAGCCGTGGGATAGCTACACCAGCAGCTCGCATGAGTATAAAGACCTTGCTTTGCTTTTAGGATAGAAAAGAAGAATGAGAAGATTTGTGCAAAGGTTTGAGATCTGATTTGTATCCTATACTTTATTAATTTTGGATACGCTGTCCTAATTCCTATTGTAGAACATATTTTTCATTTATTGTTTATCTTCTTGGCTGTATTCTCTGGTTCGGCTTGTCAGAGTTTGTACACCTGTAATATTGACAACTAAGTTGTACTTAGAGTTAATTGTAACTGGTTTCTCATATGTGTTGTTATTGAGAAGGGTCAGCTCGGTGGAGGTTATTTTTTACTGGATTTCAAGTATAGTGGAGGTGTTTTTTTAACGTATGGTTTAGTGATTTTTTCCTTAATTAAAAAAAACTTTCACATTAAAGCATTTGTATAAGTTGTATACTTATTGTATTTTTGTTGTCCCTCGTGATTTAATAAAAAAAAAGGGGTGGCTGAAAGTTTTGGGAGGCCCTTTGTCCACATTTGAAATAAATGGCCTAAGAATCCTTACTGCTGTTGTGCCCCTTTCTGCATGGTGTTCCCTGAAATGCGAGCTAAAGATTCCTGCTCCAGGTTTCCTTTTGATTACGCTTGGTATCGATGATGATGTTTAAATGTAACTACAGTTTGGCAAAATGAATTACAATGAAACTATATTGACTTAGCTAATCCATACCTAACACCATGGCCAACTTTTTCAATTGTATTGTTGGGTATCAATTAAAATAAGGTCAATCCAACCTACCAAAATATGAGGCTCACAAACAGTAATTCCATTAAAAGTGATGGAATAGCTGAGTTGATGAACCCGAATACAAAAGAAAATTGACTAAACAACCAAATTACTGAGTAGCCGAATGGTTAGATTGTTAGAGATACTAAAAATCAATATACCAAATGACCAAATGGTTATTTAAATTGGATAGTTAACCCTAACAAACAATCACATTAATCGATGAATGAATAGTCAAATTTAGCAAACAGTTAATGTAATCAACCGACAAGTATCAACTCGATGTATAAGAAATGGTTGAGCTATCTAACTCCAAATCAGCATAACGGTTAAAATAAAGAATAATTATCCTTCTTCAGAAAATGGCTACCAGTTGGTAATAAGGTTATAAATTAATTCACTTCTCCTAAAACCAAGAGAGGAGAAAATTATCAAAAAAGCAAATATAGAGCTCTAACCTTTTAAATACTTACAAATCCCAAAAATTTCGAAGCCAAACTTTCCAATTCTCACTCTCCTTCATTTTCAACCTCTTATTATTTTTTCATTTCAAAAAAATATTTGTGACTTGAGTATTTTAGGATATTCTAAGGAGTGAGTCCCATATCCTTTGACTTTTGTTAAGTATTGTAGTATGTGAGATCTAGATTCAAAGAAATGAAGCTTATATCCAACTCGATTCAAATAATTATCTAGATCCAAGGATTCGAATTTAAATGTTTGAATATTCAACTCGACTTTATTTGGATAATTATCTAGATCAAAGATATGCATCATTGGCTTCGTTTGTGGGAACGTGATTAAGTCATTTGTTCTTACTTGATAAGATTGCCCTTAAATGAATGTTTTGATACAAATACAAAATAAAAAAATTATAAAATAGCCCAAGTCAATCAAGGGCTCTCAAGTAGGTGATTAGTTTAAGTACTGTTTCTACTATCAATCTCCAAGGTATAATACTAAAGACTTCTAAACACTTCTGGGGGAGATTGAGGCCTTGATACAAAAAATCATACCTTTAAAAAATTTGTAGACCCCTGAGTCCTCCCCAGTTAATAATAAAGATGACGATGAATTATACTTCTCCCTAACCATATCAGAAACAGCCTTAAACACTATTTCGGTTAGGGGGAGTCAGGATTCAGTGACGGGTATACTATACTAATAAGTTCCTAGCGAAATCAGAGACTCTTATGCACAAACAGAAAAGATTGCTTTAGTCTTAGTATTCATTGTAAAAAAGTTTCGATCATATTTTCAAACCCACAAAATTATGATCTTAATTGATCAATCATTAAAACAGATCCTATTAAAGTCAGAAGTATCTGGATGCTTGATCAAGTGGTTGATCGAGCTGGACGAATTTGACATATAGTTTCGAGCACAATCCTCCATAAAGAGCTCTCATAGACTTTATTGTTAAAATAATGATTTCAGTCTCGAAAGAAATAGGCAAATACATGGGGGCTACTCCAGAAGTGTCATTGCTCGTATGGATGTTAAACATTGACGGAGCATTTTCACAATTGGGTAGTGGAGCTAAATAACGCCGTTAAAACCCAAAGAATTCAAGATAAAATATTTAATCAAACTCAAGTTTCCAATCACGAACAATGTGGCAGAATATGAGATTTTGCCAACCAATTTGAGGCTAGCTAAAGAATATTTTGTCAAGAACATGATTGCCAATAGAGATTTCGAGTTGGTAATTAATTAAATATTGGCTAACTTTGAAGTGTCCAACCCGAACCTAGTCAAATACCTACATAAGGCACAAGGTCTTGTATCATTTCTCAATAAATTTGAAATTGCCTATATTCCTAAATAAAATAACTGAAAAGCCAATTAACTTTCTAAAATGACAACATTTAGTTGTTCGAAACAATATGCCCTAACTATGAGAGAGGTGTCACGTCCCGTCATCAAATTTCTTAATTAATATGAATTAGATTTTTTTTCTTTTTAGAAAAATTTTATTATTTTTTCTACTAGCAAAGTCAAATATCAAATAGACAATGAGTGTGAACTTGTAATCAAATGCTAACTATTGTCAATCAACTAAGATAAAAAAGAATAATTTCTATCATAGGACCTGAATTGTCATACTCTAAATGGCTCTAATTATCAACCATATGATGGCCTCAACATCTGCGTAAAAAGTTAGTCATTGCTACAATCAGAATAAGCAATTTCATAACTTAGTCACCCCACTAGACAAATCAAAAATCCTGTTAAATTATCAACATAGCATCACGATAATAATTTATTAGCTAAAGCAAATAAATGCTCTAAATTTACTATTCTAATACAAAACATATATCATTCAAAAATCACAAGTCCTATTTCTAATCCACAAATTATCCTTCTGGTTCTTCTATAGCCTGCAAAATTATCTCGAACCCTCTAATCTAAAAAATTAGTAAAATTAAAATAGTAGTGATCCAATTACTTAACAATATAAATAAATTTTTATAATAAAATATCTAATTTACATCACAATAATGTTGGAAGAAATATGATCATAATCAAATACAAAGCCATATAATTTCTACATCATTAATGCATAAATTTTCAGGCTAACAATTCAATTTCTTTCTTTAACAATTTACCATTAAAAATATGATCAGATTATATAATTTTTTATGGATTAATGATTAATAGGGTCTCAATAATAAAAAAGTGGATAATTAAAACTCGAGTTATATCTATTTTCATATAATCAAAGATCTTACACTACTTTTTATAACTCATGGGTGGACAATCATATATAAAGCCGTATAAACGGGGTCAAACGTTACTTTCAACTCACGAATAATAGGTTCAAATCTCGATTACTACTATAATATATTACTTTTAATTTCTACAATGGTCAATATATAAACGAATAGAAAATTTTACACAAAATAATCTTTTATATTTTTACACACCGAAAAAAATACCCTTATCTTTCATAAAACGTAGAGTTTTCTTCATAATTTCTCAAGTACTTGTTATGAAGTGCATCATAATTTTTGATAAACTTGAATGTACAAATTTTAAAACATACAAAAGTTGTATCATAAAATTTTCAAACATGTGAAATTGCTCACAAAAATAATTGTAGAAAAATTAACAAAATTTTATGATTCCAATATATTCTTTTGATTGTCACGCATATTGGGACAATTTAGTTCAATTTGAAAACATGCAAAGTATATACTTAAAAATTTAGAAGATGTTGGAATATTATATACGAAAATCAAAGCATATAAGAACATTTAAAGAAAATTTTAAAACATGTATGAATATTAATGCAGAAAATTAGCTTAGTAATATAATGATGTGAATTAAGGATATGAACTTTATGAAAATTACAGAGAATAAAAATGAGAATTCATGTAGGTTAAACATAAACACTTTACATATGAAATTATAATATATATAATATTTAAGATAATAAATATCCATAAATATTACAAAAATAGCAACAAGAAAAAGATGAGTTTAAGATACACTTGCATTAATTTGTTTTATCTAAAGATTACTTAATTTCTTTTTTATTTTTACTCATGCTTCTCTCTCTTCTTTTCTCTCTTCTCCTAAACTCTATCTCTCTCCTCTTTCAAGAACTAGTTTAAAATGAACCAATTTTAGCCTAAAAATACGTTTGTATCGCAAGTTGGTGCATCATGTACGGATAAGGTAAGACTATGTACCTGCACCAATTAGGTGTGCATTAGGCGTCAAGATAGAAGCTGAATAGCATACGAGCGTCTCTCGATCATGTATATGGCTTGAGTAATCTACTAGAAGTATACTCGAGTACCCCAGATGTGTCCTTTAGATATGACCTTTCTATTCAAAATAAACATTTGTGCAGGTCATACGTTGTCAAACGTCACTCAACCTAATAAAATCTAGTAAAAATGTTGATTTTAACCCAATTATTCATTTGACATGAGAATTTGTATTATTTTAACTTAATTAAGTATAATTAAAATCATAAATTAAAACTCCCACCTTAAAAATGTGATTCAAAGGCCTAACATTGAGGAGCAAAATGAAATACTCCTAGTGACTAATGAAGTAACTTGGATGAATTCCTATTTTAAGTACCTTGAAAATGAAAGGCCTCCAAGCGATCCCCCTAAGGCAAAATGGATTTTGAACATGGCCAATTGGTACACTTTGGAGTATGGGTCACTTTATAGAAGGGGTTATCTGATACACTATATGTATTGTCTAATTTTAGTAAAAGCCAATTACGTTTTTAGATAGGTGCATCTCGACATTTGTGGAGCACACATGAAAAATAAAAATCTAACCTTCAAGATCATGAGGTAGAGTCATTGTTGTTTAACCATAAAAAAAAGATATAATAGAATTTATTTAAAAATATGAGAATTACCAAATTTATGGAAATATACCCAAGCAACAGCATATAAGGCTTTAAGCTTTACATGGCCCTTGGCCGTTTGCACAATGAAAGTTAGACAAGTTGGGCATGTTTCCTCTAGTAATCAGACATTGGTAGTTTATTATCGCTAAAGTGAATTACTTTACAAAATGGGTCAAATTTTCTTCATTGGTGAAAACAACATAACAAAATAAAACCAAATTTATTTGCCAAAGTATCATTTATTGATTTAGGATAGTAGAGGTCATAGTTATCGAGAATGGTATTTACTTTTTCAGTAAAAGGTTCAAAAAAATTGTAATAGCCTCGATATCAAGTTAGTCCATACATCAATCTCAAACCCTCAAACAAATAAATAAATAAAAATAACAAATTGAATGATTATTAATAGATTAAAGACTAAATTGGATAAAGTTGGAGGTGTCTCGGTAGACGAACTTTCATTCACACTTTGGGCCTAGCAAATGACTCCAACAAAATCCACCTGGAGATACTCTTTAGTCTATTCATCAAAACATAGATAATAATCCCAGTGGAGATACAACTGCTAGGTTATTAAGTAGAAAAGTTTGGTTTGGATATAAAATTTCAACTTTTGAGAAAAACTTGAATTTATTAAAGGACGTTAGAGAAACGGCATGCATTCAGTTAGCGGTCCATTAATAAAGTATCGCTAGGTATTATAATAAGAAAGTGAAGATGCCGATTTTTGAGATCGACGACTTGAAATTAAGGAATATTGAAGCAACTGAAAAATTTTTACTAAAGAATAAACTATCTCCAACTTGTGAAGGACAATTTCTCTTGTTAGCAATACTCCGTAACAGAGAATATAAGTTACGAACTAAAACTTAAGCCTAATTCTCAAACTTAGAATGCCGTTCACATAAAAAAATAGTGTTGAGAAAGGACACAATCTTGGAACATAGAGGTACTGTAAGGTCCCACATTGGATTGGGGGAGGGGAACAAAGTGTCATTATAAGGGCATGGACACCTCCCTCCTTGTAGACGCGTTTTGGAGGCGGCTGAGGCCGTCTGCCAGGAACAAAACCG
>JAOVVI020018064.1:0-10453 GCA_028571085.2 Nepenthes alata
TTATGATAAAATATCAAATAATTTTTTTTAATTTGTTCACAAGAATTAAAAATTAGAATATAATTTGATAGTTTTATCATATAATTGAACATGAGTCTACTTGAATTAAAAATTTAGCCCACGGATAATTTTTATGTCAATTGATTCATAATGCATACTTTATATTGGTAAAATATAATTTTATATTTATTTATTAGCTTCATTTATTATTTATTAAGCATGTATTTAAGTTTTATGTAATTATTCAATCTATTAATCTTTTCGATATAAGATATAAAAATTTTAAATTAAAAAGTGATAAATATAAAGTATAGAATAAGAGAATTTTTCTTCATTTAGGATGGATGGATATAGATTATGCTATAAGGCAAGACGAACCATCCGCTGTTACTATAACTAGCATTTTTGTTGATGTAACTCTTTATGAACGATGGGAGCGATTTAATCGTCTTAGTTTAATGTTCATAAAAATTAAAATTTCTGTTGGTATTCATGGTTCCGTCGATCAGTATAATAAAGTGTATGATTTACTGAAAGCTATCGATAAATATTTTAGAACTTCAGATAAAGTACTTACTAGCACCCTAATTATGAAATTTTTATCTTTAAGACTTACGAGTGTTAAATGTGTGCGTGAGCATATTATACAAATGGGGGATATAGCGGCTTAGTTGAAAAATTTAGAGGTAAAAATATCTGAACCTTTCTTTGTGTATTATATTTTGAATATGCTTTTACCACAATATGGACCTTTTAAAATATCTTATAACACATAAAGATAAATGATCGTTCAACAAATTTATGACTGTGTGTGTTCAAGAGGAAGAAATACTCATAATGGAACAATGTGAAAGCGCATTCATGTTCAAAAAAAAAAAATTTAAGACTCAAGCTAAAAAGAAGGAAAAATGTAGAATACCTCCTCAATCAGACATCAAGAAGGAATCTAAATGCTTCTTCTATAAAAAGAAGTGACATGTCAAGAATGATTGTGTCAAATACTAAAATTGGTTTGAGAAGAAAGGTAATTCATTCGCTTTTGTATGTTATGATTCTAATATAGTTAATATTTTTCATAACATATGGTGAATTGATTCTGATTATATAATTCACATTTAAAATTACTTACAGGACTTGCAAAACCTAAGGAAGCCAATGGACAGTGAACAAAGCATCTTCTCTGAATATAAGATGCGTTCACATGTGGAGATCATTGGAATATATAATTTAATTTTGAGTAATAGTTTTATTTTGAATTTGAAAAAGACTTTTTATATTTTAAATTTCTCCCAAAATTTGATATCAGTTTCAAGACTTATACATTTTTAATATTTTATTATATTTTTAGACTCATCTTTTAGTTTATATTATAAGTCTGATATTATTAAAAATTGTGTATTATCTGATGGTTTTTAATATTTAAACTTATAAAATAATACCTCTTTCAATATTGTGCATATTGTTGCTCGTATTAAGTAATGGTTATGGATGAATATTTCTCTATGTTATGGTATAGGAGATTAGGTCATATTTTTATTGAAATAATTAAAAGATTAGTAAATAATAAAATACTTAATACTCTAAATTTTACTGATTTTAAAAGTTGTGTAAACTGTATTAAAAAAAGGCAGAATAACAAGACTAAAAAAATACCAAGAGGAGTTCAGACATATTAGAAATTATACATATAGATATTTATAGTACTAATATTGACTCATACGGTCTAAAATATTTTTTCATATTTATTGACGATTTCTCACGATATATGTATCTTTACTTGCTTCATAATAAGAATAAAGCCTTAGATGCTTTTAAATTATTTAAAGTAGAAGTAAAAAAATAATGTGAAAAATAAATTAAGATTGTGAAATCAAATATAGATAAAAACTATTATGAAAGATATACTGAAGATTGACAAATATTTGTTTCATTAGCAATGTTTCTTCAAAAATATGGGATTATTTCCTAAATACTATGCCTATTTTTTTAGACTAAAATGGTATAGTAGAAAGAAAAAATTGAACGTTATTGGACATGGTGAGGAGTATGTTTAGCAACTCAGATCTTCCAAAATTCTTATGGAGTGAAACTCTTAAAATGATGGTTTATATATTAAACCGAGTCCTAGAAAAAACTGTTTCAAAAACTCCTTTTGAGTTATGTAAATGTTAAAAATTGAATTTATGACATGTACGCGTATGAGGATGCACATCTGAAATAAGAATTTATAATCCACATGAGAAGAAGTTGGATCGAAGGACCATCAGAGTATTTTTTATTAGATATATTGAACGGTCCAAATGATATATATTTTACTATTTATCTCACAGTACTAAGATTGTAGAATTGATAAATATAAATTTTTTGATAATGACTTAATAAGGGGGAGAAAGCGATCTAGAAATATAATTTCTGATAATGATCATTTGATTTTTTAACCTTCTAATTTAATTGATAAGTTGATTGTTATACACAACACCCCTCAAGATCAAATTAGTATTGAACAACCAATCAATGTCATTCTATAAAATACTGATCCTATTCTAATTGATCATGAAATTTATGATTTATCTAAAATACTTGTGCAACATACTCCTATTGAGAATGATGATACAACATTAAAAAGGTCATCTAGAATAAAAAAGTCAGCAATTTTTAGTAATTTTTTTGTATATCTATAGGAGTCTGATTATAATATTGGAGCCGAAAATGATCCTAAAATGATTTCACAAGCTATATGTTATAGTGAATCACAATTATGGTACAATGCCATGAAGAAAGAGATGAATTACATGAGTTGCAATGAAGTCTGAAATCTTATTGAGTTGCCTAAATGGACGAAAGCTATAGGATGTAAATGGGTCTTTAAGATAGAGAAAGACTCATTAGGTAATATGAGAAGATATAAAGTAAGGATCATTACTAAACGATATACTCAAAAAGAAGAAATTAATTACACGAAAACTTTTTTTCCTGTATCTAAAAAGGATTCTCTTTGCATTATTTTGGTATCGGTTGTTTATTTTGATATAGAATTATAACAAATGGATGTGAAAATAGTATTTTTAAATGGTGATTTAGAGGAAGAGTTTCATATGAAATAGCCAGAATGATTCTCCTCCAGTGATGGTGAACAATTGGTATGCAAACTCAAGAAGTCTATATATAAATTGAAACAAGCTTCCCGTCAATGGTATTTAAAATTTGATGATATTATCTCTTCATTTGATTTTGAAGATAATATTTTATATCAATATATATACCAGAAGGTCAGTGAGAGTAAGATTTATTTCCTTATTTTATATGTGGATGATATTTTACTTATATCCAACGATAAGTGTTTACTGTATGAGGTAAAATAATTCCTCTATCATAAATTTAAAATAAAAGATAAGGGTGATGCATCTTATATCATTGACATCAAGATACATCGAGACAGACCACGATGTGTTCTAGGTTTATCTCAATAGATCTATATCAATAAAGTTTTACAGAGATTTCGGATAAAAAATTATTTACCAAGTATAGCACCCATTGTGAAGGGTGATAGGTTCAATTTGAGCCAATGCCCGAAAAATAATTTTGAACGAAAATAGATGAAAAACATTCCATATGCTTCCGCTATTAAAAGTTTGATGCATGCTCAGGAATGTACAAGACCTGACATCGTATTTACAGTTAGAATGTTGAAAAGATTTCAGAGTAATTCAGGTATAGAATACTGAAAAGCTGCTAAGAAAGTGATGAGGTATTTTCAAGTTACCAAAGACTACATGCTTACATATAGATGAACTCACAATTTAGAAGTATTGAGGTACTCCGATTCAGATTTTGCTGGATGTGTTAATTCGCATAAATCTACATCCGGTTATATATTTATATTTACCGATGGAGTTGTATCCTAGCGGAGTACAAATCAGACCTTAATTGTTACTTCAACTATAGAAGTCGAGTTCGTAGTTTATTTTGAGGTTACAAAGTATGATGTATTGATGAAAAATGTTATATCTAGGCTTAGAGTGGTTGATTCAATCTCAAGGCCATTAAAGATATATTACGATAATTCAGTTGCTGTTTTTCGGGTTAAAAATAATAAAAGTAACAGTCAAAATAAACATATTAAAATTTAATTTTTAGCCATAAAGAAGCGCATTAAAGGAAAAGAAGTTACTATTAAGTATATTAGCACTGAATTGATGATCGCTGATCTTTTGACAAAAGGCATGCCACCATTAAAATTTAAGGATCTTATAACAAGAATGGGATTAATTTCTATTTTATAATTTTTATTGTATGGATAATGATATTGAATGAAATTTATAATTAATTATTGTGATTTTTCTCAAAACTTTGTGTATATATTGGTTGATTTGAGAATGTCATTAATTGTTGGATAAAAAATAAATTAATATTTATTCATAAAGTAACGTTACTGAATACGGATATGTCTTGAGAAATGTTATATATTGTAATACATGAAAGATGTTACTTATTATTAGACGACTAATCGCCATGATTCATATATTTATTTTTTAAGTTTGAGAATTAATAGGTTTGGTTATCATATTAAGTAAAATATGGACCAAAACGGAGAATATTAACCGTTTAGTTATGATGTTGAATGTTTGATGGTCCATGGTTAAAGTCTGGAAACGCACCATAATTGATCTCAATTATGCTTCATAAAGTCACGTTGGTAACGCCCACCTGAATGCCTCAATCAGATAATTAATTGAGTTATCTGTTAAATAGAGGTAAATGATTTTGTCCCCATGCCATCTTCTCTGAAAAACACATCATCGTCGTTGAGATTCGTGGTTTGAACGTGCAGAATCGGTCAAAATACGAAAGCCGAAAACAGAGCAGCTTAATGGCTGAGGTTTATACGCGATCATTTATTCCGCTTTCGTGATTGTTTATACCACATAAATTGTTAACAAAAGTTACTTGGGCACCAAGACACACAGGCGCCTGATAAGACAACCCTAAATATCGGCGGATATCCCTTCCTTCTTCTAGGCGATTCCATGACTACAATTATAGTGGTTGCCATTTTGGAACCGATCGTGCGTATATGAGCAAATATTCCCGTAATATCTATCAGGCAGTTCCAATCGGTTATGGTAAGTTGCTTTAGCATGCAGAAAAAGTATTGTGAGCTATCTCGATTAGGCCGACTGGATCGGCCAAGGCGCCATTGGGATCCTGAGCTTACCCCTTCTGCTTGTAGGCCCTCTTCCAGGGTCGGGACTTCCCAATAACCTCTTCACCGTGGGCATTGATATCCGGATCGATCCATTCGTGACGAACCTATCAGAGACTGTTTTTCTCATAGGAAAACAGGTTCATGCTTCTCTCGATATTATTTGTTGACTTGAAAATAAATTACTATAATTTAATCATTATATAATAACTAATTTTTGTTAAATTTTGTTCTTTAATAAAAAAAATGGTAAATCATTATATCATATTTTTGATAAACAATTGAGATTAAGAAATTTTTTTTCACAGAAATAGACCACCAAAAAGGTCGTCTTATGATATTTAAATGGTCTTTCCCTTATTGCTTAAGAAAATGTTAACTTCTTATATAAAAAATTGATTTCCAAAACTTTAATATGTTAGCAACAGCGAGATCCAAATATAAGTATATTACAGCTAGTCACTTTCATGTAAAGTCTACGCCGTCGGCTCAAGGCTGTTTTCCTTATTGCTGTTGATTTGACGAGAGTTTGAACACAAAACTGGTAAAAGCAGCATGCTTGATGTGCACACGACCTGTGCAACGACAAAATTACAGTAAGTCTTTGTGTGAATAGCATGCAACTGACAACTTAAACACTGCAGTAACTTTTTTTATATGTACATAAAAATTATGCCAAAATCATGTCCGGAGGTTCAAACACAAAAGAGAGATCAAAGGGCAATTATTAGAAGAGAATAAATCATGTCAAGATTTGGATACTTTTAAAAGTTTTATTTTTGTCATTATTTTATATATTTTTATAAATTTAAAATAAAAAATATATATTGATTTAAATTTTAATTTGTTCAGATATGAGTTATTCTCGTGTAGGTTCATATCTGATTGACAGACAAATTGGAGGTTCGGCCGAACACTCATATGGATACAATACTGAAATGGAGTATTGTGGTTTTCGCGCACGTTCTGTGGACCCGGCAAAGTGGCTGATGGCAGCCAGGGATGAAGGCCAACCGGCTAGACTGGTGACACGAAAGCGGACCAGCTGGACTGGCAAGACGAATGCGACATATCGGATTGTCTAGTCCAAGAGATGACTGGCTGCCGGGCATCTTTAGGGTTTATAAAAAGCACATTGAGCTCCCTTTAAGTTTATAAAAGGGAGTGCATTTGAGAGCGATAGAGAGAAAATCACTTTGTAAAAATCAAAAAAACCAATGAGCGCCGTTAGTGAGAGAAAGTGAATAAAAAAGAGAAGAAGGTTTTCTTGCTCTTATTTTGAAGTTTTCTACTATTGCACGGGACCATTAATACTAGACATTAGGTTCTTGTATTGAGATTTGTGTAACTAAATTTTACATAGTAAAAATTTGTGAACTCACAATCCCATACTTTTTTTTTCTTATTTAGAAGAGAGTTTTTCACGTAAAATCTGTATCTTTTTTTTTTATTTGTGATTGTCTTCCTATGTGCTGTATTTTGTCATCATCACCATTCATCTTTTGTTATTGATTCATCCGAATCGGCAGCGGTTACTCCAAACATGATTTATGCCTTATATTGAGCCGATTTCTCATACATCTAGTATGTTGGGATTTTGACGTGTCGATATCAACAAACTCTCTAAATGTTAAGAAGTTCATACTTTTAGTGTGAACTCTACTTGGCATGTAGTAAATTTTGAGAAAAATCAAATTGCATATCTATTGATTATCAAAGGCTCTATGCCTTTTTTCCGTTTAAAATGAAAGAATTTTTCATGTAAATCTTAATATATTTATAGTTATTTTATTAATTAAATATTATCTAAAATATCATATTTAATATATATATATATATATATATATATATAATTTTAATTCTAGAAAGTGTGCGTTTTTTCTTTAAAAAGTTATTTTTAAAATAATATAAAATTCAGAATATGAGTTTAAATTTGACTATTTTATATTTGAAAAACTAAAAAAAGTGAGTTATCTAGGGTTTTAAGCTTGAGTTAAAATTTAAAATCTCAGAAAATATAAAAGATATTTTTCTAAATTTTTATTGGCTGTAAAAAAAAACTACCGTTTTTTTTTTGGTTTAAATTATATACTAATCTTTAGAGAATTAGTGATTATAGACACTTTATTTTGTAAAATTATAGATATAAATATATGGCAAAATTAAAAGTAATATTGTAATAACAATAGAATTTTAACTGTAATCAAATTTATTTTTATTTTATTAGATTTGTTCATTAGATTATCTAATAAAATTTGTACAGGTTATTAGTTGTTACATTACTTGACCTACCGATAACTTGAATACATTGCTATTCTTCCTTTCCAAAATGGAGAATTAGGAAAATTCTATTAATTATAATTTTTTCTAAACTTTTAAAAAAACTTAAAGTTAAAAACAATTAAATAGTATGATTTTTTTGTCACCCCAAAATAAAATGAGTGATTTCGTAGTTTGTCGTCTTTAAAAATATATTATTAGGTGCTTCATTTTTTCATTGAGGGAGAACTAAATTTGTACTTGAGAGATAGTTGTCCATACATTGATAAGAAATGTGATGAGGACACCAAAAACTGGGCCATCCCGATGTGAGAGTCTACGGACCAATTGGGGACCCGGATGATAGCGGCCCACGACCCAGTCCTGCGAAGGCTTAGGACCAAGCATCTGAACTACCAACCCAAACAGGCTGACCCAAAGCCATCCAGCTGGAAAAGGGCGACGAGGGTTGCCTTGTGGCGCTGCACACAACGACAGGACTTGCCTTAACCACCTCAAACAGCTCAACGCTCTTAATATTATCCTCAATTGTGGCCTCTCCCGAAACAACAACTCTAACTCAGCGAATCTCTTTCAAAAATAACTATCATATCCGCCGCCTCCGGTATTGCTACAAAAAAGGAAGGAATCTTCTTGGCTGGGCACGGTTGCTATAATCGATATCCGCAATCCCCGTAACAATTTGCCAAATCTGCGTAGACAACTATAAGCTAGTCATAGTGTCTAAGTAAGGTTGAGTTGGCTCAAACACCATAAATATCCCCCGGCACCCACAGGTAGGGTATAGGCGTATTGGCAAGCCCGCAAAAAAATGATTCTCCGCCCAAAAAGCAACTAGAAAATCTCTCATATCTCTCTCTTAAGTCACTCCCTGTCGAGTGCATCACCATCTTCAAACTGCTTCCTGTCAAGCGCTCTATCTTGTTTCAAAGTCGTCCTCTACTGGACGCACCCAAATACTCAATCCCTGAACACGCGCATCGTCCACGTACTCATTCTTGTATCATCGCATCTTTCTATTCAATTGGAGAAAGATTATTAATTTGATGGTCGGAAGATATATTAGAGAGTAAGTTCTACTGATTCTCTAATATCTCGTTTTCAGTCGTGCTGTACAGAATCCAGATTATCAGAAATAGAGATCGGACCCGCTTAGTTCAATCCGCCCAAAAAGACCGAGTTACTTCCTAATTTATGCAACAATCCGGATCTAATAACGTATCAAGATGTATAAATTTTTGAGAATATAGGAGCCATAGTGGTCCCCCTCAGACCACCCTAATCTCAAAGGTAAATTGAAAATTAGGATTTGAATTGGAGTACGACATGTTAACATGTCTTGAATGATTTACATCCTAAGGCATTGATGGGTACATTAAACTCTCAATATGATTTTTTTTATGGTACTACTAAACCTTAGTTTATCATTTAATTCCTTCTATAGCACCGTTCATTAGAGGACGGATTGGTGTTTTGATTAGACATAATACTCCCCTTTTTATTATAAGATATGGTTTCTCATCGCCTAATGGCAATCAAATCACAATCATTGGGTATCCTAATTCTAATTATATATGTAAATTTTAATGGAAATGAAGACTCCAAAATGTATTAAGTTCTAAATAATGTAGAGCCAATTTGAATTTTGAATCCAATCCCTTCTGAGCTATGCCTACAACTTCATAAAGTATAGATTTATCCAAACTTGTTTAATAGGGTAAGATAGAGACTTGATTTGAACTCTCATTTATAATGAATTGAATACTCTTTAATTTAGAATTGACTTACTCATTTGGCAAGTATAAAATTATGGTTGAACTCAACTCATTAGTTTAGCTCAGATAAATTGGACTCGTGCGTCTAATTGAGCTATTATCAGTCCAATATCTAATTTACGCAATACATTACTTCTTAGATAAGTATTATTTTATATGATAAAATACCATTAAATTTTATATTTAGTATGGAAGTTTGTGACTATCGGTTACTATGAACTTAATTATTATAAATTGGGTTTTATTATCTAATTTATTATGAAAATATACCAAGTAATGATTTTTTTAAAAAAATATTTTTTTCAAATAATGAATTGCTGATCCTATTATATTGATCTTATATAAGTTTCGATAAATACTTTTATGTCGAGTTCTAAACAAATTTATCCATTTAACATTCTTAATCACATGTAATTAAATGACTAATACTTTAAAAATGTCGTTAAATACTAACTAAATGAAATATTGACGTTTAGCATGCACTAATAAACGTGTTTTTAAAATAAATATAGAAAATAAAAAATTGGACAAATAAAAAAAATACTAAAAATTAAAAAAAAATGTTTTTTTTTCTAATTTAATAAGATCCAATTGTTATGAATAAGTTGAAGGACTGAACTTCACCCCAGGCAAGTACTTGGAGGCGAATTCACGAGTGAGTGCTTGGAGGTCTCCGTTATCCTCCTCCACTTCAGGTGATAAGCAGCGGCGATGATGAGCACCTTCATGGCCGGAAAAATTCGCCACCGTTTCAGCCGCCGATGTCTGCTGTAATTGTGTGGTGCGGGGCGTCGGCATGGAGACGGGACCAGTAGCTCCAGATGCTGGCATATGAACAGCGGAGGCGTCAAAGCTGGTGGCAGGAGAAGTCTGTGGCTGTGTTGGCGGTGGCAGCTGGTGGCGCTGCAGAGTGGAAAGACAGGCCTCGATGTAGGCCAATTCTGCTTGCAGTGTTACTACCTGCAGGTATCCGACAAGGCATGAAGTCAAGAACTGTTAAAAACATTGAGATTAATAATTTATTTTGAATTATTTTCAGTAAAATTGTGATTTTATTGGTTTGTTAAAAAAAACTCATGATGGGTACACCAAAAATGGGCCGGCCTAAAACAAAAGTTAACGGAGGCCCAACAAGAACGGTCAACAGTCTGGCGGAGAAGGCGGGCCCATTTACTGGAAAGCCCATTAGCCAAAA
>JAOVVI020018065.1:0-10452 GCA_028571085.2 Nepenthes alata
CGACTGCTTTTTTTTAAAAAAAAAAACCAAATTTAGGTTAGTATTCCTACAATATCCATATCCTTTTAAAATATTTACAGATTTGTATGTCTTTCAAATGATTTTTTCCTTTTATCATCACAACCCATACAATACAACCCCTTTTTCTATCGTTCCATTCATACCATATAAAATCACCATTTTATCATCTTCGATGTTGGTTGAAGTCGCAAACAACCAATCTTGAGCAAAATCAAAAGCTTTAAGTTGTAGAGAGCAAATGTAAAGCCTTCGAGTTCTAAAGTAATAAGATTAGAGGAGGAAAATACTGATTAACAGGAAATACAGAGCTATGTTATTAATAAAGCACTACTGCACCCCAGAAATGAGAAGTCTAACCCAACCAGCTTTTGCATGTTATTGCTGCCACACTAGTTCAAAGCTAGTTTTATCATGGAAAAAGTTTCTTATAGTTAAAGTTCTAAAATCACCTTTCTTTTCTACTATCCTCACCCTCTACTAAAAGGAGAGCCTCGGCGCACCGGTGGGGTTGTCACTGTGTAATTTGGTGATCATCAGTTTCAATTGCGGAAACGGTCTCTTTCATAATATAAGGTGAGACTATATGTATAACAAATCCAAAGCGAACTTACCCCTGCCAAAGTAGGAGGGGGGTAAAAAAGGAACAGCAGCAATAGAACTATAGTGATAGGGAAAAGGAAGAATTAAAAAAAAAATGGAAAGTGAAGCTTACACAACTATCACAGTAGCCAAATGAGGAAGATTTGCCCCATCTTTGAACATTTGGTAGATATCATTAAGCCATACTGATAATGCTGTACATGTGCTGCCAGGCCACAACCTGAAATCATGGATGCAAATATTGCTATCGGTATCGATTAAAGTCATATTAATATTGAATAATATGTATCGGTGTTTAATATATCGCATGGAAAAAGTTTTTAAAATTCACAAGCTAATAAAATCGTATCGGCCAATATTACGGTTGATATATCGCGATATATCACCGATACGGTAACGTATCGTGATATTATCGTGGTACCAAAAAATATTGATATCAGGTCTCCGATACTGATACATACCAGCCGATATTTACAACAATGCCTAGATTGATCAACTAAAGGTCAAAAAATTGATAAAAAAACTGAAAATGGAGAAGAGATTGATCAGAAGGTACCTGTGTACATCAAGAGACCACACGAGATTGTTTCTACGGTATAGTTCAGGGAAAAGTCCCCTCCTTGTTGCTTCATTCAGCACCCTTGCAGCACGGGCTTTTTGGCCCAGCCACCATAGTGCTTCCAAAAGCATGTTATAAAACCTCATTCCGAAACCACAGCCTTCAGAATTAAGTTGGTCAAATACATACTCAACAACCTGCCAATTAGATTCATCGTCAAAGTCTCCCATGATCATCTGCCCAACCACTTGATGAATATTAGAAGCCCTTGTGTTGAGCATTTCATCGAGCAATTCCAAAGCATTATCCAACCTGGCACAAGAGAACTCAAGGGGTAAAAAAAATGAGAGAATCGCGAAAACAACAATAGCTTGTAAAGTTTTTCCTGCAGTATTGCTTGGTGATAGTACTGGGAAGACCAATAGTAGATTTCAAGAAAGACCCTGCATATTGAAACAGGGAAAGAAAAGTGTAGGCATCATGGATGAAATTTTGGGTACTGGTACAGGTTGCGGCCATTTATCAATATAGAATATATTAGATAATACATACTGATATCACATATATTGGAACTTTTCTACGAATCGTAAGCTAACATGGAAATATTAGTTGATATATCTGTCAAATATTTGATATATTAAACAATATTTTGAATATTATTCAATGCATTATGATATTGTCACATTATGGAGAAATTTCGGTATGGGGGCTTGGTAATGATATATAACAGCTACTATATCGGATATCGGTTGATATTTCATTCCATAATAGGTATAAATCAAATAAGCAGCATCTAGAAATGGGAATAATGGCGAATGAATGAACCAGACAAATTTCTCTAAAATTTTTGAAGTTAGTTCAGACTTGCATCGTTTAATTAGAAATTTGTATGTGCAGAAACAAACATTACACTTCCATTTACATTCAGGGAATACACAGAAAAAGGTATTACTCCTTGCGTAACAGAAGGTAACATGATGTGACCGAAACTCAGTTATTCTTATTATTTGCTCACCAACTCCTCAACTATTAGAGGTATCCCATCCATCCCAAACCAAATTTTTTTATATTTTGACTTCATATGGCCATCAGGAATGTTTGTTTCCACTAATCAGGCATGAGCACCCTTCTCAAACCACTTTTCACCGGAAACCATCATAAATGAAAACCAGATATTTTAGATTGACCACATTTGCATGGAACCATATCATCTCAATTGCTGGTAATGAAACCGAACTCTATACATAAGAACAGCTTGATCTAACTCAAGAGCTCATTGTTTCACATCATCTACTTGCCATCTCAGTCCAGTGCCATGTATTTGCTAACACATCAAGCCAAGTAACTCCATTTACGATGACTGTGTTGCTTGAACCAAACTATTAACTTAATCCCTCTCTATTGGACAAGCCAAACCTTGATAAAAAAGTTCGGAAGGCCTTCTATGGCCCCAAAGCAGGTTAATACTTTATTCCAGCTCCAGTCCTGAGTCAAAGGAAGTGGCAGGATGTGCTTCTATCAATGAAAGCGCAGCACAAAGTGAGCAGAAGGCGTCTTGGTGAAGGATTTTTCTTTTTTTCCATTTTAATGCGTAAGTTAGAGGAAGCTTGTGGAAATAAATCCCAACTCTTCTATAGATGCTGATTGTGAATACTTTGAATCACGACCTGACCCCCAAGCTGGCAGGTGAGTTGTGACAAAATGGTGTCAAAGTTTGCAAAACTAAGGCTCCATTTGTTTGTTGGCAAATATTTTGCTGGGAAATATTTTATTTTGCATTTTCCAATGTTTGGCACACTTGGGTAAATATTTTCCGATGTTTGGCACATATGAAAAAAATGAGTGAATGAAAAATATTTACCTGAATAACCAAAGACTAAATCCTAAACTCAGGAAAAATGACTTCCATTTGAAATAATTTTCCGGGAATCATCCACTACTCATCATTAACCACCAACACTTACTAATCCAAGATTTTAGTGGAAGATGATACCATCATCAACCATGACACCTCGGACCACCACCAGCAGCTACCAGTTGGCGATGCCCCTGATCCCACCACTGGTCTGGCCAGTAACAACCAAAACCCCTTGCCTATTGTAGACGCCATGACACCAGTCGCTGGCTACTGACTGCTACAAGTGTTGTGTGGGATTTGTTGCTACAAAGCACGACAAAGAGGATGAGAGCCACCACTAGAACCCATATGAACCACCTCTAGAATTCCATAGTTCCTGGGAAGAATCATGATTGCAAACAAGGATGTCAAGGACTTTCATGGGGAGAGTGTAATGTCCCACATTGATTTACCGAGAACATTACACAAATTTAAGAACTAAGGCACCCTTCACTAAATAAATGGGATGAGGCATTTTAGACCTACACAGGGTGGCCCAAATTTAGTAGCTAGGATCAATGATTAGTTGCTTTGAATTAGGTAATGGCTTGTTACAATTTTATATACTCACAAGTCTTTAAGCATCCTTTTTCCCCTCCATTGTCAAGTGAGTTCCTAATCTATTACCCACCCCAACCAAAAAAGAGAAGAAAAAGTACATTCCTTGAATCATGTCATGCTTCATATTAATGCTTTCCCAGACAATGCTCAACAACTTCACAGAAGTGCAAAAGGCTGGAGTTTAGACATGAGCAACTAATTTGCCCAAGTGTCATGTAGTCTTTTCTCCTCATTGTGCAACTTGCGAGGATTTTGCATAAAGTAAGGAAGTCTACAGATTTGCGATAAGCTAATTGTGTGGGCACAATGCTCATCCATTTTCTTAATATATTCTCTGGCTGTAAGAAATTTCTTAGACACCTTCCTAAATTTTCTCTGTCTTCCAGGATCTTGGAACGCCTAGATGCATTTGAAAAAGTAAAGTGACAGTTAATTAGGAAAATCATTTCCATTGACAATAAGAAAAAGTCAGCATGGAATTATTTTTCTTTTTCTTTTTTTAGGGTAGGGGAGACAATTTTACAGATTCAAACACCAATTGGTAAGAAAAGGAAAAAGACTATAAGAGTATCACAAGTCCTCACATGGCTTAGCCCGTGCAGCATTTTCACCGGACAAAATGTGGGGGAAAAAGCTTACCACATGAAAAGGCCATAGAAAGAAGCATTTTTGTGCGTCAAGATGGACAACTTAGATGATTTCCTTTATGGTACATAAAATATTGTAAATTGAACCTGCGCCCAAGCTTCTACATAGTAGCATTTGAGAATGGTCAGATATATGTTATTTTTCCCTACAGTGCAAGAAGTCATTCACATGACCTGAACCTTAAATCAGCCATTTTATTTGGCTATGTCAGATAGCAAGGAGTTGGTGACAAATGAACCAGCACAGTAGGGTGGACAGGTGAGTAGCCAGCCAACAAAAAAGGATCAACTGGACCATCATATATAGACTAGCCATTAGATAGAAAATTCTAGTGGGCCTTTGATGATGATGCAGCCAATTTTGTCACTGAGAGCTTTTCATGTAGCAAAATTGTTATGACCAGCTTTTGCCTCTGTGTCCTATTGTTTAAAGCTAATAATTTGCTTGGGTCACTGAAGAATTTGAGAAAGTCCACAAATCAAACCAACATTCAATCTTTGAGAACACTGCCAATCTCTTGTTCGTCAGTCTACGCATCCATAATTGGAAAAGAACAAAGGTTGTCAACCAGACTGCATATCTCCCAGGATGTGGAGGCCGATGGTGATGCAAGAACTCAATGGTGGTATTCTGGTATTGCCTTTTAGATAATAGAACAATCAAAGTTCATCTAGACAAGTACCTTTCATTAGGTCTGTTTTTAGTGTTGACGGCTTTTGTGACAACTGTACCTTGAGAGTCTTATTTGTCTTGGGTGTCCTTGGTCATTATTGGGGTATACAAGGTTCAATGCCTTTCCAGTCGAGTGAAATTATGTTTCAGCGATTAGTATGAGTTTAGCTTGATGTTAGATTATGTCAAAATTTTCCAAGTCTATCTGAGAATCTTCAGAAGCAGTCAACACAATTTCTACGAGATACCATCCCATTACCGAAAACAGTTATAAGCAAACTACCATTACGATTAACTGTTTTGAGTGGGAATTGATTGCTATGGCCAAAAAAGTTACTGTTTTGATTGGAAGTTTCTACATAAACAGGGACTCAAATTCTGAAATGAGTAGGGTAGACAAATGATTCAGTTCCTCCAATTCTGAAAAAGCCTTCCATGAGGCCCAGATGTTCAACGCTCGAGGAAAGCACTGCCTTTCGGAAAATCAGCAACCATTGTAAAAGCTTTTGAGAATCTCTCACCACAATTTTTTAGATACATTACTCAGCCTATAATCCTACAAAGTTCTAATATGTAGCTAGTTCATAAAATTGAAGTGTTTAGAACTGGAAGTGTTGGTTTGAAAATTCTCATTAGTGAACAAACATCCAAAAAGTTTAAAAGGAGCCCAAATCCATTGCTTAGAGGGCTAATCCAGAGAGTTGACTCTTAAATATGGGTCACATGTTAGGAGGAGTCGCTAGGGCATCCAAAGCATCTTTATCCACTATATTATAAGTTGACTTTCCAAAGAATTTGTCTCTTACAGTTTAAGAAGTTCAAAGGATTTTCTCTTAAACTAGTTGGTTATTGAACTTCTCTTAGTCACCAAGATTGTGTGTCACACTCAAACTTATAAATATCTTAGTTTAACAGTAGTTATTTAACTCTAGGCACGTTTTAAAAGATGTGAGTCTAGACGTCGTTATGTTCCCCTGTTTTACTTAGCTGCTCAAAGGCAACTTAATTCCAGATCTTTTTCCTTCTTTATTCTAAATCATTCCTAGTTTTCATGCAAAAAAAAAAAGATACAGTTCAGTGTTGTTTTCAATCTCCTTTTCAATCTTCTCTTTCGTTATTCTAATAGATGATATCAGAATGATGGATCTGTATAAAATATGAGGAAGTAAATGCAATAGCATGAGCAGAATTATAAACAGCCTCAGGGAAAAAAGGTAAACCATTAATAAAACATTAAGTAATTGGCATACTCCAAAAAACTAATTTTCTGGAAGACGTCTCAAAACTGGTCAAACAAAAAAAATGAAAAATGGGAAATTTTTCCTTTTGATCTAAATCATCTCTTAATCATGGCACAAACAGTGATTGCCATTCAGAAATAAGAAGGTTATTAGTACGGAGGATCACTTTGAAATAAACCGGCCCCTTTTACAGCTAAAAATAGGAATAAAAATCCAAGAAGAGCTAAAGCATAACATGACCAAGAAAAGATAAACTGCTACTGAACACATAGCATACCCCCCCTCCCCCAAAAAACTGATCCACCTACCTTATCCAGGACAGTTTGTTTCTCCGAAAAAGCACCTCATAAAAACAAAATTCTGTTCAACCCCCTCATCCAAAAAACGAAAAAAGAAAGAAATGAAACAAAAATGGGCTGGGTGCAGTAACCACAACAGAATAGCAGAAATTGCTGCCGCCTCACTTTTTTTTCAGATAATGTGTAAGTTGCGCTTATGTAAGTGCTGATCAAACCCAAAATCATATCTTGTATGGTTGGGTACATAACTATATATCCAAAGATGAAGCTATGGTTTATGACTTAAGGGAAGGGTGACTGCTCTGGTGATTAAATTTCGTATACTTGAACCAAGATGCTTGATGAACTTCATGTCGACATACCCCACTCCCACCCCTGCACTTCAAGCAGTGAGGGAGAATGAGATGATTACTTTACCAATGAGCTAGTAGAGATTTAAAATGTTGACATAAATATAGTATCACGTGAATTGCAGAGTGGTGGTGAGGAAAACATGTTCCCCACCTCATGTCCCCACATTCATGGAGTAAGAGGGGAGCAAGATAGGATACAAGTGACACAGGACAAGTGCCATTTTCAGTCACCTTCAGGTATAATGTTTGACACATTGCCATTAAGATTTTGACAGGGAATTTGTTATACCGATTTTTGAAGTTAAACAAGCATGGAAAGGAAATCAATCAGAAATATAGCTCTCATTTTAGTGGCATTATTTCTTCTTCAAAGGACTTTCTATAAGTTAGAGAGAGAGAGAGAGAGAGGGGGGAAAATCCCATAGAAATAAGTAAACCGAGAAGTTTCATGTGTCTGCTTGAATACTCTACAAAAAGCTGCTGATAATACATCAAATATACGTAAACCTTTTGTAATCCAAATGTATTTATTCTCTGTTATCGGTGGCCAACATAATCCTCCACAGTTATGTAGCTTATATGAGTTCCCAAAACTATCAAGGCATGCTTACATCATTAATATAATTAGGAAGAGATAAAAGGTCAGCATATTTTTATAATAGCATTTCACCTATTGATATCAGTTCACAGATGGACAACCAATTTAAATAACTGAAAGAAATCTGACCTTCCATTTTTTGCAAAGACTGCAATCATCATGCAGTAACACATGACACTGGGTAACACCCCCAAAGCTTTAATTTCCTGAAAATGCTCCTCACTCTCTTCAACAAGACCTCCAAAACAATAAACACTCAAAACTGCTTCTAGTGTTCGCTCATCAGGCTCACATCTCGCATTTTGCATCTCAACATAAGCCTTCACAGCCTCTTCAAACTGCCCTCCCTGCCTAAAACCTTCAATCACCCCGTTGAATGAATCCCTGTTCTTAGGAACACCAGAGTCAACCATCCAACTCAAGATTGCTTCTGACTCCTTGTAAAGTCCACCTCTTGCAAATGTGTGTATCAAAGAATTGTAGGTTTCAAGAGAAGGTTTACTTCCCACCTCATTCATCGTATTAAAAGCTACAACAGCTTCCTCATACAATGCTGCCTGCCCATATGCTTCAATGACCCCTGTATAAGCCTTAGCACTTGGCACAATCCCTTTTCTGTTCATGTGAAGCAAAATTTGCTTTGCATCCTCATGTAGCCCTCCCTTACCACAAGCAAATATCAACCCTTCATAGGTCTCCATATTCGGTTCAACATTCTCATCCACCATATCATGGAACAAAGTCACCACCTCCTTAAAATATCCACCCTCACAAAAAACCTCTATAAGTATATTATAAGTAGCCACATCCGGCTCTGTATTGCTTACCTTCATCTCAAGAAAAAGTTCACGAACCTCATTATATCTTCCTTGGCTACCATACATGTTTAACAATATACTATAGGTAGCTGCATTTGGCATACAACCTGCTGCCTGCAGCTGTCTAAACACGCCCATGGCCTCTTTGATAGACCCTTCCTTCCCATAAGCCTCTAATAACAGATTATATGATGATATATCTGGCAAGTTCCCTTCAGACTCCATCACCTTCAAGAGCTCAGAGACCTTATCAAGCTTCCTTAACTTCCCAAACGTCTCAACAACATAGCTATACGTGGTTATATCAGGTAGAACCCTGCTCTCATTCATCGTCTTGAATACCATCTCGGCCTCATCTCCTAGACCCCTACTAGCACAGGCACTGAGCAAAGTGTTATAAGTCACTATATCAGGTTGAATCCCTTCATGTCTCATCTCCGCGAACAATCCCAACAATTCCTCCCAATCAAGCCCACCCTTGGCGCAGGAATTAATCACAGTATTATATGTCAAAATACTAGGGGGGATCCTCTCTTTCTTCATCCTATCAAGCAACTCCAGGGAAGTTTCATAATTCCCATTCCTACCATAAGCATTTATCAAAGCAGTATATGAAAAAACACTACGAACAACATTATTAACAGGCATTTCCTCAAAGATTTCCTGGCATTTATCGAGCAAACCTTCGCGGCCAAGGAGACCAATAATGATGGTGTAGATTTGTTCATTGGGCTTGCACCAAATCTGACGCTGCGTATACTTGAATAGACGCAAGGACCGCTGCCAATCGCCGCGATGGGCGAACTCCTTGAAAACCAAGGCGAAGTCGTTGAGCGAGAGTTTGTTCCTGAAGGTGTCGAGACAACGGGCGATGCTTCCGCGCGGAGGGAGGCTGCTGAGCTTGTTGATTAGGGTTTCCACGTCGTAACTGTACTTGCCCTTTTCGACGGTGATTGTGGGGTTTGCCAAAACGAGCTCTTTGGCCTTCGCTTTGGCTCTCAAAATGGAGGAGAGAGGATGAGTTTTGGAGATAAATGGGAAATCGTGAGGAAAGGAACTGGAATCGGGAAACTGGCTGTTGTGGGGTTTCGGAGAGAAAAAGGAATTCGAGTGAGTTGTAGAAGAGAGAGAGAGTGACAAAGAAACGGTTTTCAACATGACGATTGCAGATTGTTTTTCATGAGATTGGAAGCGATTTGCAGGAATCTAAGAACTGGGTTTTGGAAGGGGCTTAGAAGAAAGGATATAATTGAAGCAACGGGGGCACGAGAAGCATCAGAGAGGGAAGAGGACCAACATTGGCGGCGGTCTCGGTTTCCATGGAAGGAGACTCTGCAACAAGGATTTGATTGGAGGGCACGTGGACTGTGAGAGTTCTGGATAACTAAACCGTTTAACGGTTTTGGCTGCCGGGTCATGCGTGCCCGCCCAACCTCCACATATGGGTCGACCCGTTTTCTTAAATTTATAAAAATTAATTAAATAATAATATTTAAATAAACGGTTAAAATTAAATAATAATTATTATAAAAATACTTTTATAAAAATTTTATTTTTCATTTTTTTAAAAAATATTTCTTTTTAAGATTTTTTTTTATTTTTTTATTTATTTAAAAATTTTTAAAATCAAATAATACAAAAAAAATCATTAGATACACTGGCTGACATATTCAATACTAACAAGGCATAATCTCCACCGTAGATGACACCGATTCCTTTGTAAGCTTATATATAACTTACTTGATCGATAATATCATTTTTTTTATCCTCCACTAGGCATAAAATAAAATATTATAAGTGTTACCATATATAATAACGACATAAATTATAATAATAAAAAATATATAATTTTTTTTATTTTTAAATAAACAAGATAAATTATTATAAATAATCATTATATAAATTGAATCGTACTATCTATAATATAGTACAATATAGTGTATAATAAATAATTTTAGACTGTATATAATATGATCCAATATTTTAATCTGTGTCATATAATTAGATAGTCAATTCACTGTACAGGTCATATTATACTTGGCATGACCCCTTTTTTTCAAAAAACCTAACAAAAGTAGCAATCACGTGACCATTATATCCTTTTTAAAAAAATAACTAAATAAAGAACTTTAAATGCCCTCTCCACCATCTTCTTTTAACATATCTCATATTTATTCTCTCTACT